>PVJN01047887.1:0-15959 GCA_004026805.1 Lasiurus borealis
GATGAGAACTGGCATAAGCAGGAGTGGCTTAGGAGGGTCATTTGTGAATCAGGGGTAGAAGGACCTCGATATTTGCCAGGCAGTGGATCCCACCTCTGACCCTGGAGCCCATTCATCAGTGCGGGGCTGGAGATGTCATCAGTTCCTGGCGGAAAGAAAAGTTGTTTCCGGAAGAGCCCCGAGAGAACTTTTTCCTGGCTCTCTCTCTCTCTCTCTCTCTCTCTCTCTCTCTCTCTCTCTCTCTCTCTCTCAAAATATATTTTATTGATTTTTTTTTACAGAGAGGAAGGGAGAGGGATAGAGAGTTAGAAACATCGATCAGCTGCCTCCTGCACACCCCGCACTGGGGATGTGCCCACAACCAAGGTACATGCCCTTGCCCAGAATCGAATCTGGGACCCTTCAGTCCGTAGGCCGACGCTCTATCCACTGAGCCAAACCGGTTTCGGCCCTGGTTCTCCTTTGAAGGACCTTGAGTAAGGCGTTAAACAGCACTCCAGGCTGAACAGGGCGTTTTTATAAAATCTATTCTCTCAATAAGGGCAAGTGGGATGTCAGAGTGCAACTCGATAAAATAAATTTTTCTGGATCCAGTCCAGGCGAACGGTTCTTCACTGGGGCTGATATGATACAAGCCCTGATTTTAGGGGATCCAGCGTCTAAAGGGCCAATCGGACTGTGCATCTTGAAGGCAGTTTTCCAAAACGATATTTTCCTCAACCAAGCTTTTAACAAACATTGAGTGTCCCATGCGTTAACAGTCCTTTTAAGGTTTATCTGGAAATCAGATCCTGTGTTGATGGTTAAACAAGGAGTCACATACTTGAACACCCAGCTCATCTGTGGGAAGGACTGACATATTTCTTAGGACGGTTGAGAAACCCGATGAGGTACAAGGAGTACATAGAGGGAAACCTAGAAAGCTTTTAATGGAAGGGGGGCACCGTATAGACATGGCATGAACTCACAAACGTCACACTGAGAGTTCTTTTCATCCATTCATTCCCTACGTATCAAACGACCACTGTATGCGAGGCTCTATTCTATGCACGAGATACAGCAATGAACAGAAGATGATTGTCTTTCCTCATGGAGGAGGGGAGAGAAACAGATGACAAATGATATACAAGGAACTAATGTAATATAGTAGAGGGTGATAAATGCTACAGAGAAATAAGTCAGGAAAAAGGAATAAGAATGTGTGTGTGTAGTGTGAGTGTGTGTGTGTTGTGTGTGTGTGTGAGTTGTGTGTGTAGTGTGTGTGTGGTGTGTGTGTTATATGTGTGTGTGAGTGTGTTGTGTATATGTGTGAGAGTGTGGTGTGTGTGTGTTGTGTATATGTGTGAGAGTGTGTGTTGTGTGTGTGTTGTGCGTGTGTGGTGTGTGTAGTGTGTGTGTGGTGTGTGTGTTATGTGTGTGTGTGTGAGTGTGTTGTGTATATGTGTGAGAGTGTGGTGTGTGTGTGTTGTGTATATGTGTGAGAGTGTGTGTTGTGTGTGTGTTGTGTGTGTGTGTTGTGTGTGTTGTGTGTGTGTTGTGTGTGTTATGTGTGTGTGTGTGTGTTGTGTGTGTGTTGTGTATATGTGTGAGAGTGTGGTGTGTGTGTGTGTGACTGTGGTGTGTGTAGTGTGGGTGAGTGTGGTGTGTATAGTGTGGTGTGTGTGTGTGTGTGTGGTGTTTGTTAGTGTGTTGTATATATGTGTGTGTGTTGTGTGGGTTGGACACTGTTTTCCCTTTTCCAAAGCCTGACCAGAGGCTCAGAGGAAGGTGCTATTTAAACAAAGACTAAAGAAAGTGAGGCAGGGGGCACTGTGCCGTCTGAGGGAGGAGCTGCCGGCAGAAGGAGTGGATGTGATGGTGCTGGGCAGAGTGTGCCTGGGTTTGAGGAACAGCGAGGCCATGCGGTGTGAGCAGCAGCATGGAGGGAGGAGGTGGCGGTGGGGGGATGGGAAAGGGAGACCCTCCAGGGCGCTACAAACCAGGATAAGGACTTTGGCTTTTAATCTGGGGAACCAGGAGCCAGGGGAGGCTCGGAGAAGGTAGTGGCCTAACCCAGCAGTGTGTTACCATGCTCGCTTGGCTGTTGTATTCCGTGTAGTCTGCAGGGTCGTGGGGTAAAAGCAGGGGGACCAGTTAGGCAGCTACTGCATTTCTCTAGGAGAGTTTACACACCCCGCACCAGCAGCGCAGCCACGGCACTGGGGACAAAATGAAGTGGGGGTCTGGCCATGTTGGACACGTGGTCATTGTAGTAGCCGGGCAAAGACCCCTGGGATCCCTAACTCTGACAGTTAGCACGGGCTTCTCACAGACCCTGACAGCTTCAGCCATCCTAACACAGGGCGGGTGCCAGGCCTTGCTCTGTGCCCAAACCCACAAACCCAGCTCCGATGGGAAGGCGGAAGCCCAAGGAGAGGCCGAGTGTTATCAGAGCGCCGCAGGGAGCAGGCGCGTGTGTGGAGCAAGGATTTAACCAGCGAGAGGGGGAACTGAAAAGGGAAGTGGAACCAGCGCCAAGTTTGATCTGCTTTGTCCATAAAAGGCGATTAGGCGCCTCACAGAAGCTCACGCTGGGCCCGAGGATGCAGTCCACTTCAAGCGGTAAAAGTTCTGTTTATTGAAGCTGCTGAAACCCCCAAAAGACATGGGTTATCTGCTCCTTTTGCTTTTTATTACTCCATGGCGTTCTCCCATTCCCGCGCCTTTCCAAAAGCAATTTCAGGGCCCCGGCATCCCAGGCAAATCGAAGTGATGGATTCTCTGATCTTTTCTTTTTGAAAGAAATATTGTTATTTATTTCAGAGAGGAAGGGAGAAAGAGAGGAACATCAATGATGAGAGAGAATCACTTACGGGCTGCCTCCTGCACACCTCCTACTGAGATTTGAGCCTGCAACCCGGCATGTGCCTTGACTGGTGATTAAACCGTGACCTCCTAGTTCAGTGGTCGGCAAACTGCGGCTTGAGAGCCGCATGCGGCTCTTGAGCCTCGGTTTGCCGCTCTGTTGACTAATGAGTTTGCCGACCACTGTCCTAGTTCATAGGTAGAAGCTAACCATTGAGCCATGCCAGCCAGGCTGGACTCTGATCTTGACTTCAATCTGTTTACTTGTTGTGAAGAATATTTCTTACAGCTCGTCGTTAAGGCACGTGGGCTGTTTAGATGCTAGCAGTTATGCCTGGGGTTGGTATGATTGGCAAATTACCCAGCATGGGTGCCACAACACTCCCTCCCCCCATGCCTGAGGCAGGTGCTGCTTCATAGCCTCCCACTCTTTCCCACGGAGCTTGAACTTGCCTCTGAAACCTTCTCCTGACATCCCAGCTATCACCACCGTCCAGGTTCCCGAGAGTCACTGCCAAGTCCTGGGAGCCAGCACACCCACGCAGCCACCCTAGGGTTCTAGACAGCACAAGCTCTGTTTATGCCGATTTTGGAAGTAGGCTCACCAGTCAAGAACTCTTACCTTATTATGTACGTTTGGAAGTTAGGTGAAAACGTATCACAGCCATAAAGCTTGGATTCCTAACTATGATACACATTTACTAACTAACAGACCTAATAATCTATACTAATACAAGGGTCATATGCAAATTAGATTGGGAGACCTTCCAGACAAAGCCATGGTGGCAGGGCTGAGGGAGAAGTGGTTAGGGGCAAGTGAGCCAGTGGGGGTGGGGAGCAAGGGGGTAGTTGGGGGAGATCAGGCCAGCAGGCAGGTGAGCAGTTAGGAGCCAGCGGTCCTGGATTACAAGAGGGATGTCAGACTGCCGGTTTAGGCCCGACCCCTGGCAGTCAGACGTCCCCCGAGGGATCCCAGATTGGAGAGGGTGCAGGCTGGGCTGAGGGACAGTCCCCTCTCCCTCGCAGCCCTCATGCATGCATTTTGTGCACCAAGGCATTGATAATGAGTAATTTTATTGAATGTCTCTTTTTTTACATTAGCCAAAAACTTTTCATTCTAGATGCATCAATACTTCTTTTAATTTTTAAAAAGTCAAGTGGCTTCTGCTTTCTTTCAGCCTCGGGGCTTCTCACTTGGTTGAATGACATCATGGATCCATGTTCCAGAGCTCTGCAGCTGACTTCTAGTCGATGCTCACGATCCTGGCCTTTGGCAGTGAACTGTTCATTCAGTGGCAGTGACTACACGGGGAAAGAATCCATCGGGGAAGCCCCAGAAGAAGGATCCATGGCAGAGGTTCAGGGGGAGCAGGAGCTGCAGAGGGTGTCTACACAAGGAGACGGTAGCAGCCAGGAGGTGGGGTTGGGCACTGGTGTGAGCTAAATGCTCATGTGCTCCTGGGTCACACCAGTCCTTAAAACCAGGGGCCTGAAGTCGGGTCACAGTAGAGTTTGGCCCTATTCTTTTTTAAATATATTTTATTGATTTTCTACAGAGAGGAAGGGAGAGAGATAGAAAGTCATCAACATCGATGAGAGAGAGACATCAATCAGCCGCCTCCTGCACGCCCCACAGTGGAGATGTGCCCGCAAGCAAGGTACATGCCCCCGACCGGAATCGAACCTGGGACCTTTCAGTCCGCAGGCTGACACTCTATTCACTGAGCCAAACTGGTCTCGGCCCTACTCACACTCTTATTGGAGACTTAAAGAACTACCAACAGAACAGCTTTGTGGGCCTCCAGCGAGCTCGGTGACGCCCCAGCTTCTGGCATGGCCGTGTACCGTGTATCAGCTCTGCTGGGAGGTCCCCCACCTGCAGGACGAGGGGAAGGAGCTACTTCCTTCCTGCGGCAAAGGCGCCTGCAGGTGAGAGCTGGGTGGTGAGCTCTTTCCGCTCTGCACTGGGACGACATGATGTCCCCTCCTGGTTTGACACCCCTCACCCAGCCATCCGCCCCCAAGTCCCCTTTGCCATTGCTCCCAGAGCTGCCAGAAATGAGTGCAAATGAGGCTGATGGCACTGCTTCCTACTCTAAACCACTGAGCTGCCACTTGCTAGTGTTCAGTGGAGGAGTGCGGGGCGGGAATGTCTTCCCCCTCCACTGCCTAGGTCTGCCTCTGCCCCCCACCCCTCCCACTTCCTTCTCTTACGACCTGATTAGCCCCCCATCTGGCTGCCTGCCTGTACCCAAGCTTTCCTGTCTTCTGGAACTGGGGACGAGGGCGGAGTGGGAGTGAGGGAGTAAGTGAGGAAAAGAAAAAGGAATGGAGTGGCAGAATGGTAGGTGGTTCTGGTCAAAACGTTCTGTTAGCGGAGCCCAGTCTCGGCCTGACCCCTCCTCCCAGAGGCGGGGCTAGCAGGCAGGGTTGTTAGACTCAAGCATCATCTGCCGGGTCAAGGACACAAGGCGGTGTAGGGGTGTTAATGAAATGGGTGACAGTGCACCTGTCTGGACATCCTAGCACCGGAGGTCAGAGCGCTCAGCGGGCTGCTGCAGAGTGCTCAGAGGGAATGCGGGCTGTACGGCTGGCTGCCTTGGAGACAGAGATGTGAAATAAGCATGATGGGACCCTAGGGACGATATGGCTTAACTGCTTTACCTGGTCTTGTAACCTAACGAAGAGCAGTTTCCATAACCCAATGAAGGTTCCACTCATTAAAATGTTCATGTCTGTGTATATTCCTCACCTCTTCTTTAGGAAAGACTTGAGGCTAAGTACACAAATCATTGTGCTTAGTAACAAAGAGTGAGCTTAGTGCTACAAGAGGGCTACACAGTGGCCAGAGAGAGTGTGTTAGAAGGAGCTCCGGCCTTTAGTGGTCCCGCACCTACCAGCTCGTGGCCTCCAGAGGCATTAACCTCTTAGTTTCCTCGTTAGTCAAGTGGACTTAATTCACTGCTGCTCTTCAGAGTCTTTGTGAGGCTTAGAGACAATAAATGTAAAAACCCTACCACAATGTCCCAAATCAATGAGCCTTCATGAATAACATAGCTGCTACTGAAGTTTTTATTTTATTTTATGTTAATTTCATTTTATTTTTTAAAAATATATTTTATTGATTTTTTACAGAGAGGAAGGCAGAGGGACAGAGAGAAACATCGATGAGAGAGAGAGACATCGATCAGCTGCCTCCTGCACACTCCCTACTAGGGGTGTGCCCGCAACCAAGGTACATGCCCTTGACCAGAATCAAACCTGGGATCTTTCAGTCCGCGGGCCGACACTCTATCCACTGAGCCAAACCAATCTTGGCTTTATTTTATTTTTTTAAAAAAATATCTGCCAAGATCGGTTTGGCTCAGTGGATAGAGCGTCGGCCTGCGGACTGAAGGGTCCCAGGTTTGGTTCTGGTCAGGGGCATGTGCCTTGATTGCGGGTACATCCACAGTAGGGAGCGTGCAGGAGGCAGCTGATGGATGTCTCTCTCTCTCATCGATGTTTCTGGCCCTCTATCCCTCTCCCTTCCTCTCTGCAAAAAATCAATAACATATTTTTAAAAAATCTGACTTCTAAAAAATGTTTTTGTTGATTTTGAGAGAGGAAAGGAGAGGGATGGAGAGATAGAAACATGAATGAGAGAGCAACATCATCAACCCGCTGCCTCCTGCACGCCCCCTAAATGGTGACAGTGCCTGGGACCTGGGCAAGGGCCCTGAGCAGGGGTGGAAACGGGGATCTTCTTGCTCACCTGCTGAGCAACACCAGCTTGGCCACTACTAGCATTTTAAAACACGCCGTGATAAACCTTCTGTGCTCCATTTGAGCATACCTTCCTGGATGGGAGCATCCACGGCGGAGTTGGACAGGGGAGTCCCAATCCCAGCGGCTCCGAGAGTCTGGCTCAGTTCCTGGGAACATACTCTTCCGGAGGCAGGGAGGAGGAGGAGGAGCGGGCACCTGGAACCCCTACGTGCCTCCTTCGCTAGGGTAGCCATCGCTGCTGCGGTAGGTGAGGCCCACTTTCCATTCACTTTCCCGTTCTGTCCTCACGCTGGTCCTATCAAGTGTGGACAGGTGCCGAGACCGGTTTGGCTCAGTGGATAGAGCTACGGCCTGTGCACCTTTTCCGAGTTCTATTCTGGTCAGGGGCATGTACCTTGCTTGCAGGCACATCTCCAGTGTGGGGCGTGCAGGAGGCGGCTGATTAATGTCTCTCTCTCTCATTGATGTTTCTGACTTTCTATCTCTCTCCCTCCCTCTCTGTGAAAAAATCAATAAAATATATTAAAAAAAAAAAAAGTGTGTGCAGGTAAGAGGACGGCGACAGGCAGCTTGCCCCTGCCAGCCAGAGTTGGGGTTTGGGATTTGGGTGCAAGTCTGGCACTGCCCCAGAGCGGGCCTCCAGCTGCGCTCAACAAAACAGTGCCTGCCCCCGGGGTTCTCCACGGCTGCCCGGGCCCCTCACCTTTACCTCCCGCTTCTCACCCCTTCACTCATCTCCAGAGCTTTCTTCAAATGCCGCCTCCTTCTCCGGACCGGACCGTGAAATGGCCTTGCTCCCAGGAGCGCGCTTTCTCTGTCCTCTGACATGTGTCCAGTGTCTCCTTATTGGGAACTTCCCCAAACTGGATCCACGAGTAGGGACACTGCCTCTGCCTCTGAGTGTGTGTGTGTGTGTGTGTGTGTGTGTGTGTGTGAGAGAGAGAGAGAGAGAGAGAGAGAGAGAGAGAGAGAGAGAGACACCCCCACCCCCCATCAGACCTGCACCGCCCGCAGGTGCTGGGGCTCCCTAGGGGCGCGCACCTCAGCCTGAGCCCCTTCGCTAAGCCCCCCGGTTCCTGCCCGCCCGCCAGGGCCCTTAGGAAGCCTCGGCCGCCCGCTGCCTCCTCCAGCCCTCGAGCAGGGATAGGTGATGGGGAGCCGGGTGAGGTGCCGGCTGCCTCCCCGGTTCCGTGCAGTTCGCGCCGGGCCCTCTCGGAGGGAGAAGGCGAGGGCGCAGAGGCGGCCGGGCTCCCGCGGGCCTGGAGCGCGGCGGGCAGTGCCACCTGCTGAGGGCCCGCGGCCGCCTCCTGCCATAAATAGGCTGCGAGGACCGGTGTGCGCGCACCTCCCGCCACGGGGCCGGGTCACCGCGGGCTCCGCGTCCCGGGGCCCCAGGCGGACCGCAGGCCAGGACCCTGGCGCTGGGACGGCGCCCCCACCCGACCCGCTACCCCGGGCCAGGCCCGGAGCCCCCGGGCGGCCGAGGATGCCCCGCCCGGAAGATCGGGGGCCGGAGGGGCGGGCGGGCGGCCGCGGGGACCGCACTGCAGCAGCTGCCGTCCGCGCGGGGTGCGCCTGTCCCGGGCGTGCAGCGTGGCGCGGGCGCCGCGTCCCCCTCGCAGGTCCCCGGGGCCCGAGCCGGGAGATCCCCGCTCTGCCCTCCCCCGCCGGGGAGGAGGAAACGCGAGCCGCGCGCAGACACCTCCTCCGCCCCCTCCGCCTCCTCCTCCTCCTCTTCAGCCGCCGTTGCCGCCGCCGCCGCGCCTGTTGCTGCTGCTGCTGCCGCCGCCGCGATCGCCGGACCCGCTGGCTCCCCAGCCGCGGGGTGGAGAGGCGGGAGCCGCGCCGCAGGCCCCCTCCCAGCCCCCCAGCTCCCCCAGCCCTGGCGGCGGGAAGCACGCTGCCCGTGGGGGGCACGATGGACGCCCCGGCCGCCCCCCGGCTGCCCCCCAGCACCTGAGCGCCCCGGTCCGGCCCCGCGCCCTGGGCGCGCCGCCGCGCAGGTAGGCGCCCTCTCCGGCCGCGTCCGCGCCACGCGGCGGCTCCTCCCGGGCATCCCCGCCGCACCCCAGCCCCCGCCCCGGAGCCCGCGGGCCCGCGGGGTGGGGGAGCCGGATTCAGGCGGCAGCCGAGGGGGCGGTTCTGAGGTCCAGGAAGCCCGGGGGCTCCTTGGGGGGGAGGAAGTTCCTGGCCCCCGCCTTGCACCAAAGCGAAACCTGCTGGTTCCGAAGGACCGCGGCGCTCGGAGCGCCTCCCTGCGCCTTCCTTCCTCCCCACCCCGGCTCTGAGGTCCTCTCCTCTTCCTCCCTCCCCTCCCGCCAAATGTTTCTGGCCCAGGTGCCTGTAAGGCGACCGCATTGGGGGGGGTGGACGGCCAGCGTCAGCCCAGGCCACCCGGGAAAAGTTCAGGGTATCCCGCCGCCCGAGTAACTTTGGCAGCCGCGCCCGTGCGCTCTCCGCATTTCTTTCTATGGGCACGTCCTGTGCCCGGCATGTCGAAAGCCTGCTTAATGGCTTCTAGCCGTTTCCCGATTGGCCTGTGATTATGGGGACACCCCCCACCTCCACCTCCAACCCCCTCAAACTTGGAGACACGTTGTTGTTTTCACTTTCAAGAAAGAGGAGTCTTTTTCTCTGGAATCCACCTAGAGGCGGCTGTCCCCGTTTTGAGTTGATGGGTGATACTGTAGCTTATTTCTCTGCAAGCTGCTTAGGAAGGAAACTAAACAACTGGAAGCGACCACTGTTCCTTCCACTGAACAGTTTTGACAGTGCCCCGCATGGATGGACAGGTAGGTATTCGCCTCAGGTAGATCTCACGCCTCCTTGGGGATCATCTCATTGATTAACATAATCAGAAGGAGCATTTACATACGACCTGGTTTACACGGGTCACACCCAAGACACTCAGCTATCGCTCCAAGTCCAAACCTTCTCAACTTTTGGCACCGTCCTTCCTTAGGCTGAGCTTGCAGCGGCCCGCATGCACTAAAGCCCCTTTTTAGGAAAGCGGAAACTCATTCTCTTCCCAGATTGCAGGTGGGGCGGGTTGGAGTTGTAGCACGGCCACCTGTGGGGTTTGTTGTGTGCTGAGAGCCTGCTCCGTGTGGGAGGGGTTGGGTGGCGGAATGAATGGGCACCGGCCGGCTCTGAGGCTGGGAATCCACCTTTCGGGAGGACTCTTGATGTCTCTGAACCATTCCTGTTCTATCTCTCTCTTGGGTTGGAAGCCCTGGGGCAGGGTGGAGCTCCTCCCTGGGAGCCTGGAAGACATTCAGGATTTAAGGACTTTGTAAGAAAAAGTTTCTCCACAGAAAAGGGTTGACAGCTATTGTTAACAGGTGTTTTGCATCTGCTGCGGATGGAATGCTATCATGGTCTCAAGTCTACTTTTTCTAATCAGGTTATAGGGAAATACTCTGAGAAGCGCTTTCTCGCCAGATTTATCCACCAGTAACCACTGACAAAACGAGCTACTGCATAGTGAGCATAGCTGTGAGTCAAAGGATGAAATGTGGAGGCGACATTTTCTTTTTTTAAGAAAAGGTGGTTATTTATTTATTTTGAGCGGAGGGGAAGGGAGAAGGAGAGTGGGAGAGCGAAGTACCCATTGGCTGCCTCCTGCGTGCCCCCTGCTGGGGATTGAGCCCACAATCCCGGCATGTGCCCCGACCGGGAATTGAACTGGCAACGCTTCTGTGCACCAGATGACACCCAGCCAATCGGGTGATAATGAAAATAAATGCCTTTATGTGGATCTGTCTAGCTGCTTGCAAGCCAGTAAAATAGGAGGAAAATTCATTGATTTTATAAATTATTCACTTAAAAAGTAAAGTTTTGCAAATAGGACCGTGGCATCGTCTCCCATTATCTTCCCCACAGGGCACTCTGGGGGTTTCCCCTTTCACTGTGATAACATTTCTGGTCGGGTGCCATCATGGCGTGCTGCCCTCTTCTCCCATTACGACGTTGTTTGTCACAGTACCAGGGGGTATGAGGAAGAAGGGCAACTCTGAAGAAACATAGCTTGCCCCTTCTCTCTTGTTACCCAGCTATGGACAATCTCTGTCTCCTAATTCCCTAGAAAACAGCCTTTGCCCAGCCAGCGGGGCTCAGTGGTTGAGCTTTGGCGAATGAACCAGGAGGTCATAGTTCGATTCTGGTCAAGGCACATGCCTGAGTTGTGGGCTTGATCCCCACTGGAGGGTGTGCAAGAGGCAGCTGATCAATGATTCTCTCTCATCATTGATGTTTCTCTGCTCTCTCTCCCCCTTCTTCTCTGAAATCAATAGAAAGATATATATTAAAACACACACACACACACACACACACACACACACAGCCTTTACCAGAAGGACTGCAGTGGCAATCAGATGTACCCCCATGGAGAGCCAGGTGTAGGTAGTCAGTTCCTTTCATGCTCAGATCTTCTTGGATGTCCCCCTGGAAACAACCAGGAGTGCTGTACTAAGCAGCATGGAGCTTACTATTTCCCATTCACACCTACATCTCCAGTCATTATGGTGCCTGGGGTAGGGCTGCATGCCTGAGAGGATTTTGGTTTTGAATGTGTTTTAATTGTATGTAACAAAATGACAGCTCCCTCAAACCTATTTCACTCCCTTCATAGCCTTTCTCTGAAGGTCCCTCGTTTCCGCTCTTCAGATTCCTCAGACCTAACGTGTATCAGCCCATTTGGGGGCTTCTGTCTGCCTGTGTGTGTGGGTGCCTTGGCGTAATTTGCTTTGCCCTTTTCCTTACCTTCTCAGGTTTAATGGCTATGTCAGTTCCAGAGTGTGATATGTTTCTCAGGCCTTCTCCTTCCTTAATCACGGAAAGCTGGAGAAGCAGAGTCTGCTCATTAAAATTGATGGCGAGTGTTGGTGATGGCAAAGGGTTACCTTACAATGGCCTTTGCTGACTCTTACCTTCAGTTCTTCCTTCCCAACCCCACACACTGATAAAAAAATATTTTTAAACCAGATTCTTCACAAAAGACAGGAAGGTTTCCAAGATTTTTGACATTTTTCAAGCCGAGATTTCCATGGGATGGATTCTTAGCTTTAAGAGCAGCGTGTCCCTTTTCAGGTTTCAGATGCTCAAAAAAAAAAAAAAAAAAAAAAATCAGTCATATTTGGGCCACGCGGAACCATCTCGGCACCTGGCCCCAGTGAAGCTGTTCAGAATGCAGGGAGCATGCTCAGCACCAGCCGAGAGGCATTTAGACTGGAGTGTGCCTGTTTCCTTGTGACAAGCAGCAGCTCTTTTTCTCTTACAAAAAGAATATACATATCTAGCGACACATCATTTATGATTAGTGATCCTACACTGCCAAAATAGATAAGCTTTATGGGTTCATCGTCACACTTAATTCATCTATGTGAAATTTTTAGAACAGTGCCTGATATGTAGTAACTCTCACATATTACTTATTGCTGTTATTTGTTTAAGAGTGTAACTTGGACATTAGATTTGGATTACTGAGGTCAAGAAAGGTTTGGGTAGAAAAACAAACCCAGCTAATCCATTAGAAAGGAATTTTAAAATATATTTCATTGATATTTTACAGAAAGAAAGGGGAAGGGATAGAGATTAGAAACATCGATGAGAGAGAGACATCGATCAGCTGCCTCCTGCATGCCCCCCACTGGGAATGTGGCTGCAACCAAGATACATGCCCTTCACTGGAATCGAACCTGGGACCTTTCAGTCCACAGGCTGATGCTCTATTCACTGAGCCAAACCGGTTTTGG
Source organism: Lasiurus borealis (assembly GCA_004026805.1). Taxonomy (NCBI): domain Eukaryota; kingdom Metazoa; phylum Chordata; class Mammalia; order Chiroptera; family Vespertilionidae; genus Lasiurus; species Lasiurus borealis. Next base: position 12,366 of record PVJN01047887.1, read on the forward strand.
CAGAAAGAGGAATTTTAGAGTTATTCCCTTCTAGAGATAGTTTTCTATCTCAAAGGATAGAAATTTGGGCATAAGACAGGTCTGGATTCAAATTCTGCCTTCACCATTTACTAGCCAGGGGACCCTTAGCTAAAATGGGGGTGATAAAACATGCTTCTCAGAGTTGTAAGACTACATATAAGTAATATCTAAGAAGAGGCAATTAATCAACCTAGCAAAGTAGGTAAGCCTAAGTACAAACTCTGCCGAATGACTGGGTTCAAAACCTGGTTCTGCCACTTGCTACTAGTATGACCTTGAGCAAGTGACTTACGTTCTCTATGCAGCAATTTTCTTCTTTAAATTGGAGCTGATAATGATAGTATTTCATAATAGTCCTTATTCCAGTGTGATGATAATAATCTTTATTGACCAAGGTGGTTGTGAGAGCTAAATTGGGTAATAGACACAAAAGTGCTATTATGTGTTAACAATTATTACTAGTAGAGGAATGGATATAGATGTGGTACCTATATACAATGGACTATTATTTGGCCATAAAGATGAAATCTAGCCATTTGTGATAACAAGAGTAGAGAAGGTATTAGGCTAAGGGAAATACAGACAAAGACAAATACCATATGATTTCACTTTAATATGTGAAATCTAAAAATGAACAAACGAAACAGAAACAAACTCAAATACGGAGAACATTTTAAAAAATGTATTTTTATTGATTTCAGAGAGGAAGGGAAAGGAAGAGAGAGAGAGAAACATCAATGATGAGAAATAATCAATGATCGGCTGCCTCTGGCATGCCCCACATTGGGATGGAGCCTGCAATCCGGACACTGGACCGGAATTGAACCTGGGACACTTCAGTCTGCAGGCTGACACTCTATCCATTGAGCAAAACTGAATGTTTTTTAAAAAATATTTTTATTGATTTCAGAGAGGAAGGGAGAGGGACAGAGAGAGAGAGAGAGAGAGAGAGAGAGAGAGAGAGAGAGAGAGAAACATCAATGATGAGAAAGAATCATTGTTGGGCTGCCTTCTGCATGCCCCTACTGGGGATTAAGCCCAAAACCTGACGTGTGCCCTTGACCGTGGGGAAGTATGGGACTTCGTTGGGAAGTCTGTGAGGAGGATTTTCTGAAAGGTCAGAGGCCTCTGAGGGATCTTGCTGAAGGCAACAGATTTTGCCTTGACTTTTCCAAACATATCTGAGTCCTTGAGTGTTTTATTAGAATTTTAATGTTTAGATTTCAACATGTCCTAGTTTGAAAAACAGATGCAGGTGTTTTCTCAAGGATGCTTACCCGTTGATTGTATTTGGAGGTTAATTTTAGTTCAAGCTGTTGTTACAGTAAAAGCCTAACGAGGCAGGCCATCGAGGCTTTTTTGGCTTCTTATGCCAAGCAGTCCTTTAGCTTCTCTTTCACAGAAACGAGTGTCAAAGTAATCATTCATCCATTGTTCAGGGGCTGCCAGAAAGCCCCAGCACTTGACCAGAATCGAACCCAGGACCCTTCAGTCCGCAGGCCGATGCTCTATCCACTGAGCCAAACTGACTAGGGCTGGAGAACATTTTAATCGTTGCCAGATGAGAGGGGGATGGGGGATATGTTAAAAAAGCAAAGGCATTAAAATGTACAAATTGGTGGTTCAGAATAGTCATGGTGATGTAAAGTACGCATAGGGAATATAGTTAATAATATTGTAATAACTTATTGGGATGATCACTTCGTAAGGTGTCTAAATGCCCCATCGCTATGTTGTACACCTGAAACTAATGTAATATTGTATGCCAACTGTAACTGAAAAATTAAAAATAAATACTAAAAAAATACTAGTATACAGGGTGCCCCATATATATATATCTCTATATATACTTAGAATAATTATTAATTTCAATGGGTTAAATATGGAAAGAAAGAAACATCAGTTGAGCTATCACCTGTTAAAGTGTGTATACATTTTTTTGGGGGGACAGCCTGTATATTACTATTCCTTTTAGGAGAAAAAATAACTTAAAGCAGCTGTGCCAGGAGGGAGAATTACATAATCCCAGCTAGGACCCCACCCACCACCCCTTTATCCAGTAGAAGAGAGTACAAGAAGTGACAGCGTAAGGACTAGCCTTAAATTGGCTCTGTTTTACATAGGAAGGACATAAATGAAACATTTTTTCTTATGTGTCAAATTAGAGAGGCACACACTGGTGTAGGGGCAGTCTTCTTTTTAAAAAAATCTTTATTGTTGAGATAATTACAGATGTTCCTTTTTTTATCCCCCATAATCCCCCTCTACTCTAGGCCTTTGCCATTCTACTTTCTGTGTCCATGGGTAATGCATATATGCATATAAGATCTTTGTTTAATCTCTCCCCACCCCCCTTACCACTGAGAATTGTCAGTCTGTTCCATTTCCATGCCTCTGATTCTATTTTATTCTTTTTATTAGATTTGTTATTTATTTTGATTTTTAGATTTGTTGATAGATATGCATTTGTTGCCATTTTGTTCATGTTTTTTTAATCTTTTTCTTCTTTTTCCTTTTCTTAAAGAATACCTTTCAACATTTCATATAATACTGGTTTGGTGGTGATGAATTCCTTTAGCTTTTTCTTGTCTGTGAAGCTCTTTATTTAATTCTTTATTTCAGTCAGTGTATGCTTAATTTCTGACGGGGATTTTTCCATTTTTTTGGAGGTTTCTAGAAGATTTTTGAGTAACCCTATAACCTTGGTTTTGAACTCTCTATCCAGTTTGCTTTCTTCCATTTCTATCATTTGTGACATGTTTCTTTATCTCTGCATTTTGGCTGCTTCCCTGTGTTTGTTTTAGAGCTGCTGTGTCTCCTTGAGTTGGTAGAGTGGCCTTGTGTAGTAGGTGTCTGCTAGGGCCCAGTGGCTCAGCCTCCCCAGTCACCTGAGCTGGGCCTTCTAGGTGCACCCCTTTGTGGGCCGTGATCACAGTCTTGTTGTAGTTGAGACTTGATTGCTGTTGGTGTCACTGGGAGGAATTGACCTCCAGGCCAATTGGCTGTGAGGACCAGCTGTGACTACAGTGGGAGAGCTGCTGTGCAGGAGACACCCCTGTGGATCAGGACTTGCTTCAGTGGGGCTTTGGTACTCACTGAGTCTGCCCCGTGAGTGTGTGCTTATGATGGGAAGAGTTGTAATCTGGTATGGTCTCACACTGACCACTGGGTACACTGGCTCTTGGGTCACTAGGGAGGTGCAAAGTCAGCCACTGCCTGGGCCTCCCAACAGGAGCTACAGGGAGATCTGCAGATCCTCCTCTTTGTGTTTGCCCTGATGAGGTCCAGCTATGAATGAAGCAAAGCAGGCTGGTGTTGGTGCCAGGTATTTGCCCTTTATTGACAGGTTTGGGGCTCCCTGACCCAGCGGCAGCTTGTCTGATTTTAGCCTGAGTAAGGATAGCCATTTATATGCAAAGCAGCTGCCAGCAGCTTGAGTGGGGTTGTAAATTAGATGAGTCAGAGTCTTAGGGCAATGGTTGGCAAACTGCGGCTCAAGAGCCACATCTGGCTTTTTGGCCCCTTAAGTGTGGCTCTTCCACAAAATACCACAGCCTGGGCGAGTCTTATTTT
>PVJN01047888.1:0-15824 GCA_004026805.1 Lasiurus borealis
ACACACACATACACACACACACCCCTTTCTTTTCTTTTGGCAGGTTTACTTATTGCCCTTTCCTCTGCCACCGTCTCTTGTTCCTGACCTCTCAATCAATAAAAAGCCACTAAACATATATATATATATATATATATATATATATATATATATATATATATATGTCATAAGTGCTAAAAAGAAAAAGAGAACGTGGAAGGTAAAAGATGACTAAAAGCCTGAGAAACTGAAAGAGTTTCCATTAACTGAAATGAAAATGGGAGAACCAAGTTTGAGGGGGAAACTCAGGAGCTGGCTTTAGATATCAACTGGGGATTGGCTATATAACTTATATTTCAAATGTGATACAGATTCTATGCAGTTGTGAACAAGAATGAGACCGATATAACTACCATATCAAATAGCTCCAACATCCAATTGATGAGAAAAGCCAGTTTGGACATAATTTGCCTTTTATAATCCCATTTTTATTTAAAAATACACAAATACACTTATTTTATACATCATAGTAGTGCATAGAATGGTATTTAGAAAAATATTTACCAAACTGTTGATAGTGTTACAAGAAATGGAGGGGTTGTTGGAAGAAAAATGTAAGGTCTTTCACATCTTCTACTCTGCACTTGTGTGTTTTAATTTTTAACAATAAAAATGCTTTCACATATTTTTTTTTCATAAAACAAACAAAAATTTTAATTCCCTGAAACACAGAACAGCAGAACTGTGCAAGTTACGGCATCGAGCCATAAGGCAGTGACCTACCAGGCGCTGCAGAGAACACTGTTTCTCTTATTAAGCCAAAAGACTGGATATCACACTATGAATTGTAAGAAGAAAAAAAGTGCTTCAAGGAATTAGGAGAAATCTAAAATAGATATGAGTGTCAGAAACTCAGGTCTCAGAAATGGAAAGGATACCCCTGAGGCAAAGCCACAGAAAACAAAGGAAAGATCACAAAATGATGATGTGGAACTTTCAGACCATGTCAGGGCGAAAGAGGCAACCAACCCGTAAGAAGTCAACCTCCCAGAAACAATAAATAATAGAGTTAAACAAAACTGTTCACAATGCAAATGACAGATAAAGGGTTAATATGTATAAGTGATAGAAGAAGACACAAGTAAAGAGGAAAATGGATAAAAAAACCTATAAAGAAAAGTCACAGAAAAGTTAATCCAAGTGGTCAAGAATCATTAAAAAAAAAAAAATACTGCTCCAACTCACTACTAGGCAGAGAAATGTAAATAAAAGAAGAATGAAATGCCAATTTACTCCCAGGAACTGAAAAATTAAAGAAAGCTATAATATTTTAAGTGAATTACAAAGCTACTATAATTTTTAAGTATAAAACTGGTATAAAAATAAATAGAAAGATAAATGAACTAGGACAGAAAATCCAGAAATATGCCCAAATAGTTGTAAGAATGTACTATGTGCCCTAGCCACTCTGGCCCAGTGGACAGAGCATCAGCCTGCGGAATGAAGGGTCCCAGGTTTGATTCCGGTCAAGGGCACATGCCCTGGTTGTGGGCTCAATCCCCAGTAGGGAGCGTGCAGGAGGGCAGCCAATCAATTATTCTCTTTCATCATTGATGTTTCTATCTCTCTCTTCCTTTCTCTCTGAAATCAATAAAAATACATTTTTTTAAAAAAAGAATGTACAGCCAAGATGGGTTTTGCTCAGTGGATAGAGCGTCAGCCTGTGGACTGAAAGGTCCCAGGTTCGATTCCAGTCAAAGGCATGTACCTTGGTTGCGGGCACATCCCCTGTGGGGGGTGTGCAGAAGGCAGCTGATCGATGTTTCTCTATTATCAATGTTTCTATCTCTCTGTCCCTCTCCCTTCCTCTCTGTAAAAAAATCAATAAAATGTATTAAAAAATAAAAAATAAATAAATAATAAAAAAGAATGTACTATGTGATAAAAGTGAGATTTAAACAATGGCAAAATATGTATTATTTTATAATTATATTATTTAAATGACCAATCATTTGGGGAAAATGAAGCTAAATCTTTATTTCACATAAACACCAAAATTAATTTCAGTTAAACTAATAATTTCAATATTTGAAATGGACCATAAATAGACTAGAAATATATTTGTGTGTCTGTGTGTGTGTGCATACATACATATGCTCTTAAAGTAGAAAGCTTTTATAAAGCATGGCACTAATGATGAAAACCATAAAGAGGAAGAATAATAAATTTCACTACACAAAAATAAAAATTAAAAATTTAGTATGTGTCAAAGTTAATATAGTAAGTGATGCTGGAAAAAAATAAGCTGGATTTTACATCACATTGTGCATAAAAATGAACTCCAGATATATTAATCATTTAACATATTAAATAAATGAGAAAAGTATTATGAGAAAATATAAATGGTTACATGATCTTTGGATAGGGAAAGACATTCTAAGTGTGATTTCTAAAGTAGCAAAAATCATAAAGTAAAATATTGATACAATTACCCACTTAAAACTTTATAACTTCTATTTTTACATGAAAAGAATTTGTACAAAATTTGTGCATGATTTAATGGTATCATGCAAATTACTAAAATGTCACATATATGACAAAAAGGAGTTGATATACTTAATACATAATGGTGACTATGTAAATTTAAGAACTGGGAAATGACACAAACAGGCAATTCACAACAGAAGAACAAAAAATAACTAATAAAAACTTGGGGGAGGTCCTGGCTGGTAGCTAAGTTGGTTGGAATATTGTCCTGATGTGCCAAGGCTGCATGTTTTACCTCTGGTCTGTGCACATCTGAGAAGCAAACAATGGATGCATCAGTGGCGCTAGAAGAACAAATTAGTGTTTCTCTGTCTCTCTCTCCCTCTCTCCCTCTCTCTCTCTCTTTCTCTCTCTCTCTCTCTCTCTCTCTCTCTGAGTGTGTGTGTCTCTCTCTTGTGCTCTCGCTCTCTCTGTCTCAAATGTATAAATAAAAATTTTAACAAATTTGGGAAGTATTCTCACTAGAAGGAAAAGAAATGGAAAATAAAACAAACAAAATGCCTTTTCAAATAAATACATATATTAAATTACAGTATCCAATAGATTTATAGGGATATAGACTTTCATACATAGCTGATAGGGATGTAAACAAGTATAGGCTTTGGTCCAGCAATAAATACCATTTGTGGAATTTGGCATAAAAACTAACCAAAGATGTATACAATTTGTTAGCTATGACATTTATTATAGAACTGTGGATAAGAGAAAAAAATGGTAATAAGTATCTTAGTATGTAACTTTTAAATAAATTAAGGCTTATCTATATTACAGAAGTCAATGCAGTCACCAAAAACTGTGGCATAGATCTATATTTATTAAAATAGGAGTATGTCCATATGATGCTCTCAAGTAAAAGTGTTTACTTTCAAACATCAACATATACATAATACTTTATGAGCATCTATTCATTGAAAAGTATCTGGGAGAATATTATTAATACTAATTAGACATTTTCTAGCATACCTCCTGTCTTAATATTTTGACCAGTGATGACGTCTGAATAGTGAGGTTTTAAGTGATTTATTTTTTACTTTCTTCTTTTTACTTTTCTGTACTGTTGAAATATCTTACAATGTGCACAGAAGTTTTATTTTACAAAGCTATGAAGGCTATCTTTATTGTAATATTACACTATGAAATATATTATTTCAATATGGTAAAATGTATGTATGTAAGTATAGAAAAGACACAAGTAGTATATATGTAAAGTATATATATTAAAACATTAACAGTTTTTTTCTCCAGATAAAATAATTATAAGTTTTTCTACAACAAATAGTATGTACTGCTTTTACAAGAAAAAAAAAGGTTATTATTTTTTTCTTATTGTTATCAGAAAAAAATCAGTTACTGGACACATTCTGCTTCTATATGTCTTAGGCAAATCTGCCTGAAACAAACTTCATTTCTTAGGAAGTGGAAGATACTGGACTAGATGATGGCTGACATCCCTTCCCGTTCTCATGTTTTTGTATTTGAATAAAACCATGCTGTACACTATTTGAAAGTAGAAAACTAAGTTTTACCTGATCTCAAAAGAAAAAGGTTTTACGGTTCACCTATTATTTTATCCAAATTTATGCCACCAGAAGAAAATTCTCTTAAAATAGATATGAGTGAAGGAAAGATGGGGGAGAAAGGAGAGACGGAAAGAGAGAGAGATCACATAACAAAGCAAAAATGCTTCACATACACCGTGTAGCAGCTCTGCTACTATTTCTCACTGCATTCACAGGATCCCATGAAGAATGTGGATGTTCCAAGCCTGAGTTTCAAGAGAAGAATAAAATCAAGGGATTTGGTCAGGAGCATGGGGCAGCATTCTGAGCTCAGAGCACAGACTCTTAAATGTCTGCAACTGCTTCTCTCTCTACGTAAAGCTACAGCTCTGTGGCTTTCCTTATTTCTAAAGATTAATAATGGGGCCCATTCTACCTTGGTCCTGGGCGTTCCACCCTTGCTAATTCCCCAGGGAAACACCCAAACAGGACATAGTGAGGAGCAGAGTCAGTAACTGAATGGTGTATCTTTGATTTATTTGAATGTCACCTTTCCTTTTATGCTTTCGTCTGTGCCCCTATAGATACATGCACATATATGACTCTTTTTGAAGCATTACATATATTTTCGTGCTGATCACTTAATGAAAGAAAGGTAAAATTCAATTAGAAATGGAAATAAGGCTAAGGGTGCCAACTGGAGAGATCCATATAATTTGACAACTAATAAAATATATGATTATGAATTATATGCTTCCAAGAAATTACTTTTAAAATTACCCTTAAGTTTTCTAGACTGAATCGTTTATAATAAACTTAGGTGCATTTCTATGAAAGATAATATCTGGTAAATATTTTAGGAAACTAATTTCAATATTTTTAAAGTTTTAAATTTTGCTTTTTAAGACTATGAGGAAAGTAGTCAACTTTTTCATATATTTACAACAATCTACTCAGTATTCTAATTTCATTATCATATTAGTAGAACATGGAAATACCACAGGCATGCAAAATAGGTAATTAGGTACTAATTTACACCTTAGTCTCCAGTCTAGAGACTTGATTAAAGTGGAAAAAAAAAACACTACTCTAACTTCATAAATTTCCTTCAATTTAGTTCCACATAGTACAGAGAAAAGCTTGAAGTCAAGATGCAAAAGTAATAAGCATTATTTACTAAAATCTATGAAAGAGCATGGTGCTACCTTTTATGAACAAGATAACTACAAATTTACGCTACAAATATTTCCTGTTACTTTCCAAATAGTGTTGTAGAGTTGTCTTTCTTGTATATTGCCCTCTGCCCATCTGCCTCTTCCATTCTGATACCTGTGTAGGTGACCTAGAGAAGAGAGCACAGGTGAGAGTGGGAATGGCATGTCAATGAACCTGGCTTCCACCTTGTCTTGGGAACCTTCACAAGACCACAGCCCCACAAAGGGCTTCTAAAATGCAGATTAAGGCATTTTTGCTTCAGTCATACTTTCACTCAAAGATTATTAAGTTAAAGGAAATGTTCAAGAAGAAACCACTTCCTTTATCTTTCCTGTTCTTACCCTCTGTGGGACACTGAAAAAAACAAACAAACACAGAATTTTGTATTTACAACATCACATAGATATAATAGAGTAAAACTCTAGAGAGAATAACAGATTTTGTCTCCCTCTATTTCAACCAGCTCAATTCTTATCGAGGACAAAAAGAATGATTATTCACAAAGTTACTAGTTTAAAGCCAAATAAGTAGGAATTTTACAATATATAAAACAGATTAATGAGATAAATATTAGTATGGAAATCAGTAAGCAGTAACAATGTATACAGAGTCTATTTATAAAAAGGAACAAGGAAGCCTGAAATGTTCTGTTATTGTTATTTTGTATATTCTACTTGAAAACATAGTTCTCAGATTTTATCAAATACCTGAGTCTTCTAACACAGATATCACCTAACCTTTGCAGCAACATATATCTTACAAAACAGCTAATAAGTTTTTTGGGGGTGGGGGGGGAATGGCAGCAGAATAGACAGATGTGTCCTGAGCCTTGTCCCTGAGCAGACAGAGAGAACAGCCGAGGGTTGCACTATGTGTGTTTATTGGCGAGTTAAGGGACAGTTATACTCCAGGAGAAGGTGGGGAACTGCTAGACAGGGCTCCCCTGACTGGGCAGCCCCCTCTGCTGCTGGGTTTTTCTCCTGGAACCACCAGCTCGGACACAGAGACTGCACCATCTTGAGGGGGAAAGTGGATGTGATCAGAAGCCTGAAAATCTACAGCTGCAGAACCCACTGAACAGCTGTGAGCCCCAGAACATCAGTCCCCAATTGGTGCAAACACTCGGATTCAGAGGAGCTTTACAGGCCACACAGAAAGGTCAGATTTTGCTTGCGATAAGGAGAGAGAGAACTACATAACCAGACACCAGGAGAAGAGAGAACATGGGCAGACAAAGAAACAGCCCACATAGGAAAGAAAAGCAGGCATCATCAGAAAATGAAGTAAACGAAATGGAGGCAAGCAACCTGCCAGAGAAAGAATTCAGAGAAATGGTCATAAGGTGGCTGAAAAGAATGGAAGACAAATTCGACAATATGAGTAAAAACCAAAAGGAAATGAAGAAGAACCAAGAGGAAATGAAGAAGAACCAAGAAGAAACGAAAAATAACATTGTTGCTGTAAAGAACTCAATAGAAAGCATCAAAAGTATACTAGAAGAAGCAGAGTACCACAGCTATAAGACAAGGTAGGAAAAAAATACTCAGTAGAGCAGCTTCTAGAAAAAAAATATTTTAAAGCTGGAAGAAAGTCTAAGGGAACTTTGGGACAACATGAATCAAAACAACATCCGCATAATTGGGGTTCCAGAAAGAGTGGAAACTGAGCAAGGAATAGAAAACCTGTTTGAAGAAATAATGAAAGAAAACTTCCCTGATATAGGGAAGAAAAACCCCACACAAATACAAGAAGCTCATAGAGTCCCAAGCAAAATGAACCCCAAAAGACTGACACCAAGGGACATTATAATTAAACTGGCAAATACCAACGACAAAGTAAGAATCTTAAAAGTGGCCAGAGAGAGACAGAAAGTTACCTACAAAGGAACCCCCATCAGACTAGCAACTGATTTCTCAAAAGAAACTCATCAGACCAGAAGGGAATGAAATTAAATATACAAAGTCATGCAAAGGAAGGGTATGATTCCAAGAATACTGTACCCAGCAAGGCTATCAATCAAAATTGAAGGTGAAATCAGGAACTTCACAGACAAAAAAGGACTAAGGGAATTTATTACCACCAAACCAGCAATGCAAGAAATACTAAAGGGTTTGCTGGGAAAAAAAAGAAAGAAATAGGAAGTGAAGAAGGAATATAAGGCTAAAGAATAAAAATGGCAACAAATAAGTACCTATCAATAATAACTTTAAATGTAAACGGATTAAATACTCCAATCAAAAGGCATAGGGTAATGGATTGGATAAGAAAACATGACCCATATATCTGCTGTCTACAAGAAACCCACCTCGGAAAAAAAGGCACACACAGACTGAAGGTGAAGGGATGAAAAACGGTTATTCAGGCAAATGGAGATGAAATAAAAAGCTGGGATAGTAATACTTATATCTGACAAATTAGATCTCAGAGTGAAGGACATAACTAGAGATAAGGAAGGCCACTTCATAATACTAAAGGGAGCAATCCAATAAGAAGAAATAACTCTGGTAAACATATATGCACCCAATACAGGAACACCCAAATACATTAAAAAAAATAAAATAAAGAGTAAAGTTTCAAGGACTTTCTTCATTGATGCAGTATGAGCTGACACCTTAACAAACCTATACTTTGAAAAGCATGAGGGCAGAAAGTTCCAAATTTCTCTGGTCAAAACACAAAAATGCCATCCTCATTTTGCACCACAAACCTATCCTCCTCCCCACAGATAAAGAGCTGAAGGAACTAAGAACAGAGGAGGAAAACAAATTACTTACATAGTATGAGAGTATTGATATAAATAGTAATAGGCAAATGTCAAAATGAGAGGCATTTAGTTTGAATCCTAGAAAAACATTTTGCTTGAGAATTAAAAAGGGGATGAATTTTCCTGGTGAAGTAATTAGAATAGAGCCCACGCTTATCGAGGGTCTAGAAAGAATCCTTTGATGCTTAAAAAAAAAAAAAACTAAAACTTAGGTATTATTTTATCTCACAAGATCGGCCATATCTTATATTATACTGCTACAAACATTTCTGCGACACAAATTTTCACTTATATTCTATTTAAAAACCAGAAAGTGCCAAAACCGGTTTGGCTCAGTGGATATAGCCTGTGGTCTGAAAGGTCCCAGGTTTGATTCCAGTCAAGGGCATGTACCTTGGTTACAGGCACATCCCCAGTAGGAGGTGTGCAGGAGGCAGCTGATCAATGTTTCTCTCTCATCGATGTTTCTAACTCTCTATCCCTTTCCCTTCCTCTCTGTAAAAAATCAATCAAATATATTTAAAAACCAGAAAGCTATTACCTCATATTCAACCTTCTCATTTAATCACATCTGTTCACAATTCTTGAATAATGCATCTTTTAATGTGCTTTAGCTTATAATTGATGAAGAAAGATTATAAAAATCTCAGGAATATAAATGTTGTGTGTTCCCAGTAAAAAAATACTGATATAATGGTATTTCCATGTTTATGTTAACGATTCATGAGTTTAGCAGAAATAAAGACATTTAACCCATATGAATATCCATAAATAACAACAGAAATATATTAATATAAATTGAGAAATGTGGAACTGTGCAGAAAATTTACTTTTAAAAAGACTTACATCTCAAGATGTACATTTGAATCTTGAGAAGTAGATTTGCCATATTTTTTAAAAAAATTGTTTTTTGAGAGATTAACCAAAGACATTATATGTATCTATGCATAACCCATGGACACAGACAACAGTATGGTGAAGGACTGGAGGTGGGAAGTGGGCGGGGCGTGTTAGAGGGTCAATGGGAAGAAAATGGAGGACAATTTTTAAACAATAAAAATAAATCGTGAAAAATTTTAAAAGAATAGTTGATATATTTTTAGAAAGAGGAGGGAGAGGGAGAGAGAAATATCTATGTGAGAGTGAAACATCGATTAGCTGCCTCCTGCATGCCCCCTAATGGAGATTAAATCCCAACTTAGTCATGTGCCTTGACCAGGAATCAAACTGTCAACCTTTCGATGCACAGGATGATACCCAACCAAAAAAGCCACACCAGCCAGGTTATTGCCATGTTTTTATAAAAGCGAAATGCACACTTCTGATTTTACTTGTATACAAAGAATAACTGCACTCTCCTTTGTTTGATATATATTGATGCATCATTTTAAATATTTATACAAAGAAAGCAAGTCCTAAATATGTTTACTCCATGACTCTCTGTTTGACCTCTGACATAATACCATTTCTTGATTTAGAATCATTGACTCCAAAGGCATATACATTCATTTATAAAGTATGGCCTACTAACTTTAAATTACTTATCCTTAGAAAAAGCTTTCTAGATTCCGATTTACCTTTTTGTTAAGATTAACATTTAAACTTAGAAATGCATGTGCTATATATATATATATATATATATATATATATATGTCAATTCCTTCCACCCCCATTTAATATGTTGGTAATTTATTTATAGAAATACATGTACTGTGATCATGGATGAATTGTTTTAACTTAATGAACAGAATATTTATTATATCTATGAATATAACATTGAAAACAGAAACATTTTAACCTTGATTTTAGAAAAAGCACTATTTTGAACATCCTTCCAAAATTGATATTTAAATTGTGCATTTAACAGAAAGAATGTAAAGTTTCCATTAATAATTAAAAACAAAACATCATAGCTTTTATTCAGCCAATGAATCCCCATCTCTAGAATTTCAAATTATAAATAGCTGGTATTCCCAAAATCAGTTATCACTAAGCCACAAAAGAGTGGTAAATGCTCAGAACTAAATGTTTTCCATCCTTTGGAAACAATATGAATATTAGTGACGCCTGACAAAAATGGCCTTTGCTCTGTTTAACATTTAATCAAGTAGTTAATATTAAAACTGGAGACAGAAAAGATGTGTTGAAAGCAGTTACTTGTATATTGAGATTTGGAGAAAAACTACATGTGGTTTCTATTGTTCCATAGCCAACATTTTGGAATTTCTTACAGAATGATATATTTACATTTCTCAAAACTGAAAAAGTCTGCCTTCTTATTGAAGTTTACCATATGTCAAAACACTTCAAAAGCTAAATATTTTATATAAAGAAGGAGAAACTGACTAATCTATAATGTATATAAGATTAACCAAATGTCAAAAGCAGTGTTCTAGTTGTCAGGTAATTAATATTTGAGTAATCCTTGATAAATCATAACCAGTGTTTCAATTATGTGACTCTATCAAATATGTTCATTATACTCATAACAGTTTGTTAATTCAGTAACTTATTGTAAAAGTTAATAAAACATCTGTAACATTACATTTTAACCAGTGCGAGAGTATTCAATACAAGATCTTCATATTTATTCAATTAACTGAACTCTATCAGTAAACACAATGACCTCAGGGCCTAACTCATTAAAAAATGCATTATTCACATGGAATCTTCTTGAATTTGCTTGAAAAATTAATTATAAAGCAAACTTTTCTTAGTTTATGTTCTTAGCAGGTACCTCCAAGCCCTCGAAAGCAAATGTTATGAAGCATAGCTCACCTACATCAATGAGATGACAGAAGTATCAAAACCTTCAATCCGTATCCAAAGACTACATGTACCGACTTACTGTACATGCACAGACATTTCACTGTTCTGGAAGGCATGCTGCTGCAAGCACAATATCCATTTAACATATGGTCAAGATGGGGAACTGTAAAATGCACCTAGGGAAAAAAAAAAAACAGCTAATGACAAAGAGCAAGTAAGTGAATACTTCAAACCTGAAAACATATACCAATCAGCAAGTCTGAATAACATCTCTCCCAGGATATGAACAAAAATGACTAACACAGATTTTATTGCTTGCATCTTTTAAATCATAATAACTGAAAAGATTATATATAGATCTAATCCAAGTGAACCCAGAGTCACAAAGTGTTACCACTAGAAGAATAATTGTATCAGATGCCTAACTAATAAGTATTTTATCAAGACTTGGCAAATAAAATTGAAAGAGGAAATTCTAAAAGGTGACAGAATCATGGGCAATAATAATGGAGACTTATAAAGCACATTCCATGGTTGATAAAGTAGTTGATTTCTTGTGATAACTGTAAAATTATCAGGGAAAGGAGAGCAGATGTTACACATTTGGACTTGGTAAAGCATTTGATGCACTGCTTCATGAAAAGTGACTGGAAAAATTAGTCCAAATTGGCTTGGATCTGATCAGTGTCACACAGATTGAAAACTGCTTGAAAATTAGTAAACAAAAGATCATAACAAATGGCCATATATCCATTTGGGGTAGAGATCAGCCACCGGAATTGGTGTTAAATCTGGTCTTAGTTAATGGTCTTATGAATACTTTGTTTTTAAATAAACAATTCTAATAGAATTTTATAATGCTGCTGCATTGAAAGACAGACAATGCCTACAAAAGAAAGAATTGAAAATAATAGAGTTCCAAGAAAAAGTTAAATACTCAGGAAATAATATAAAATTTACTTTGTAAAACTCACTCCAGAAAATAAGATCTATATTAATAAAAGTGTAATGTGCTAATTAGACTGGGAGACCTTCCGGAAGACCTTCTGGACATCTTTCCAGAAAAAGCCATAGTGTCAGGGCTGAGGCAAAGGCAGTTAGGGGCAACCAGGCCGGCAAGGGGGGACATTTGGGAGCGAGCAGGCCGGCAGGCAGAGTGGTTAGGGGTGATCAGGCAGGCAGACAGGTGAGCAGTTAGGAGCCAGTGGTCCTGGATTGCGAGAGGGACATCCTCTGAGGGGTCCCAGATTGGAGAGGGTGCAGGCCAGGCTGAGGGACACCCTCCCTCCCCCATGAACAAATTTCATGCACTAAGTCATTAGTATGACTATAAAAGAATGGTACTGATTTTTTAACATAGATACCAGAATTTAACAGATCCAAGTATCTTGTCCTTCAAAAGAGTCACCCTGAGAAACCAAACACTTACCCAGCAATACTGTCACTCTTCAAAATGTTTTTAGGAATTCATCTTTGTAATCGTCGTAAGCAAATCAATGTCAGTAAACTTTAGTGCCCTTTCTGAGCTATATAAGAAAATGTGCCATCACAAAACAGCCATACTTAATTTTTTCCTACACTTCATATGTAATAAAAATTTATATTCTCCAGCTTCTTCATCAGACTTAATGCCAAACAGCCTTTGGCTGGTTCCAAAAATTAAAACCACCCTCAGAGAACTAAGATTTGCCTCTACTAAATTATCTAAAAGAATATGTCATAGATATATTTTTCATAGACTTATTCATTCCACTAACACTTAATGAAAATCTGCTATATGTCTGGCCCTACTATTTGATTCTTCAAAATACTAAGTAATGATCCTTGCTCTCAATGTACTCACATTCTTGTTAAAAGAACAATCACACAATTACACTACCTGTAATGAAGCTCTGGTGGATATGTACTCAAAATTCTGTAACAGCACAAAGGGCATCTGGAGAAAAGCTTTCCAGCAGAAACAGAAGTTTGATAACAGTCAGATATCCAGGAACTGGTGGTAGCTCCAATGGAAGCATGGAGCAGGAGGTGGAACAGCTTCAGAAAATGAATCAAGAAGAAATAATAGCCAAAATCGGTTTGGCTCAATGGATAGAGTGTCAGCCTGCGGACTGAAAGGTCCCAGGTTCAATTCCTGTCGAGGGTATGTATCTGGGTTGCGGGTGCATCCCCAATAGGGGGCGGGCAGGAGGCAGCTGATCAATGTTTCTCATCAATGTTTCTAACTCTCTATACCTCTCTGTAAAAAATCAATAAAATAGATTTTTTTAAAAAGAAAGAAAAAATAATAGCAGACTCTGGCCAAGTAGCTCATTTGGTAGAGCATTGTCCCCATATGCCAAAGTTACAGGTTTGATCCCTGACCAGGGCATATACAAGAATCAACCAATGAATATATAAATAAGTAAAACAACAAGTCAATGTTTCTCTGTCTCTCTTTCCCTCTCTCTCCCTAAAAAAAAAAGAAAAAGTAAAAAGTCAGATTAAACATTATACTGAAGAGTCTGAACTTATTCTTTCAGGCAGTTTGGTGCTCCTGAAATATAAGATAGGGAGTGACATGATCTGATCTTGAGGAAGATAATTAGGGGTAGTGACTGAAAGGATGAATTTGGGGAGGAAGAGACTAGAATCTCAGAGAACAGAAGGTTCTTGCATCCCACTCTAATCAAGCTTTGGCCACCACTTTATCAAGGTCACCAAAGACCTATATGCAATGGTTAATATTCAGTCCTCACTCTATCTCCCTTGACCCACTTCTTTTCACTTGACTTCCAAGACACTTGGTTTTCTTCCTACCTTGTTGGCAGCTTCTTCTCAGTCTCCTTTCACTGATTTCTACTCTTCTCCCCAATTTATTAATGATGGAGCATTCCATCCAGTACACAGTCTGTGATCTTCTTTTCTCTAGTCAGTTTTTGGTGATTACACCCAAATAATCCAAATATCCAACAGTTGAGAATAAATGCACAGATTTTGCTATAAGCACCCAGTAGAATATTACACAGCAGTAAAAGGAATTATAGTGACTTTAGCATTATGGGTGGATCTTAATAGATAAGAATGAAAAATAAATATGGGAAGATAAAGGCAGGTTATTCGTAACCACACACATGTAAAAAGTAAAAATTTAGAGGAGATAAATGGAAACAGAAAATACTTAGATTTGGATATAGTTCAAGGCATTAATAAAAGATTTATATTAATAAAAGATGTACATTTAAGAAAGTAAAAGCAGAAGGAAAAGAAGAAAGCGGGGGAGCTGTGACTAGATTAAGGGAGGTAAACATTTATCTTAATATATATTATACTAGAGGCTCAGTGCATGAAATTCGTGCATGGGGGAGGGGGGAGAAAGGGTTGTCCCTCAGCTCTGCCTGCAGGCCTAATCTCCCTGAACTATCTTCCCCTGTAGGTCTGGTCACCCCTAACTGCCCTCCCCTGCTGGCCTAGTTGCCCCCAACTGCTCTCCCCTGCAGGCCTTGTCCCTTCCAATTGCCCTCCTCTGCCAGCTTGGTTGCCCATAACTGCTCTCCCCTGCTGGCCTGGTCCCCCCACAACTGCCCTCCCCTGCATGCCTGGTTTTCCCCAACTGCCTTCCCTGAAGGCCTGTCTCCCCAACTGTCCTCTCCTGCAGGCCTGATCACCCACAACTGCCGTCCCCTGTTGGCCATCTTATGTCCACATGGGGGCAGCCATCTTTGACCACCTGGTGGCAGCCATCTTGTGTGTTGGAGTGATGGTCCCTTTGCATATTACCTATTTATTATATAGGATAATTACTAGAGGCCTGGTGCACAAAATTCATGTATGGGTAGGGTCCCTAGGCCTGGCTGATCATCAGGGCTGATCTGTGGGGCAACTGGCTGGATGATCAGGGAGCCCTCCACTCTCACCCACCTTGGCTGGCCTGGTGCTGCCCACTTACCCACCTCACCTCCCTCTCCCCCCACTAACCAGTCAAATTGACCACTGCCTTTAGGTCAATTTGCATATTAGGCTTTTATTACATAGGACTAGTACTAAGAGATAATTTAGAAAGGAAAATTTGAGTATTTATCTTTTTAAGAAGAAAAACAGGTCTTAGTCAATGCATTTTCTGAATGCCTACCTCCCACACTTCTCTCATCCAAGCTCTACAGACATTTCCAATGACCTCCTCCTGACCATCGTTATCTTCTTCCTCATCTCCTATTGACTATCAATGTTAGGCCTTCAGTAGATGTCCAAATGTTTATTGAATACTTTGAACTTAATTTAGTATAATTAGGTTTCCTCCTTAAGATTTAAAAGAATGTTTAAGGAATTATGTAGTTTTATATTTTAAAAAGTTGCACTGGGACCTGAGAACAAATATCTTCTGTGAAGCATCCCTAATCCTTTCTGTAATTATTCCTTATTAAGTAGCTGTTGCACCATACAATATTTGGACATCATAGGGTTTGATGAATAGGAGTGTCCTAGTTTGGGCCATTTACTAATAATCTCCTTTTCTTTAGTCTTTCTGCACTTAACAACTTACCATGCCTCTCATGACTATCCCATGCCAACCATGCCCCTTACCTCCCTTTCTACCCATACTGACTCCAATAATGTTAAATTCCAAGCAAAAATCAGAAAAGCTATTCTGATAGGTTAAAATGGAAAGGGGGAAAACTCCAAGACACAGAGTAGGTATTTAACAAATATTTGTTGAGTGATTGAATAAAGCTGAAATGTGTATCTGGGCTTCTAGAATGAGTAATTTGGAAGAGAGGAGGAAGACAAAAAGATGAACTAGAAGATGTGGGAAGCTGCTCAAGATAAAAACATGAGTGCTGCCCAGCCAGTGTGGCTCAGTATTTGAGAGTTAACCTATGAAGCAGAAGGTTACAGTTCCATTCCAAGTCAGGGCACATGCCTAAGTTGTGGGCTGGATCCCCAATGGGGGACATGCAGAAGGCAGCTGATCAATGATTCTCTCCAATCATTGATGTTTCTATCTCTCTTTCCTTCTCCCTTCCTTTCTAAAAAACAATAAAAACACATATTAAAAATCATGCATTTATACT
>PVJN01047889.1:0-15824 GCA_004026805.1 Lasiurus borealis
AACCAAGCTTTTCTTTCTCTCCAGGCCTGGGGGCTGGGGGAGGGGGGAGGCGGGGAAGGGGGCTGCTGCTAAGCCCCACCTCTTTGATCAAGCCCAGAGATAGGCCTGGAGCTACTGATTGGCATAGGAACTAACCAATCAGAACCAAAGGTGTGTGCTGTGGGGAACCAATGGCTGTCTAGGTGGTGGATCTTTTGACACTAACTGGCATAGAAACTGAACAATGAGAACCAAATCTGGATGCTGTGGGGAGCCAATGGCTGTCTAGAAGGTTGAATTCTAATGCTGACTGGCCTAGGAACTGACCAATGAAAACCAAATCTGCATGCTATAAGGAACCAATGGCTGCCTAGGAGTCAGAGCTTTTGATGCTAGAATAGGACCCGATTAATCAGAAACAAATTGGCCAGCAGAGGAGGGCAATTAGGGGCAATCAGGCAGACAGGCAGGTGAGCAGTTAGGAGCCAGTGGTCCCAGATTGGGAGAGGGATGTCTGACTGCCAATTTAGGCCTGATCCTTAGGCAGTTGGACATCCCACAAGGGGTCCTCAATTTGAGAGGGTGCAGTCTGAGTTGAGGAACCCCCCTCTCCATGCACATATTAGATAAGATGCAGCTTCCTTTAATTTTTTTTTTTATGAATTTATATCTCAGGTTTCTCAAAATCTACTAAAAGTTTCATCTGTTAGAGCAAAAATTCTTGGATTAAATCTATTGAATTTCATGTCTGTTTTTTGGCAAAAATTTTAGTAATTTAATATAGTTCAAAATTATTGATAATTATATAATTGATTATTATATAATTTATAATTATTATATAATTATGTAATTTATTTTTATTTTATAATGCATTATTAGCAACTGTATTGTTAAAATAAAATAGAAAGTAATGTACTATATGTACTTTGACATACACCTAACTCTACTACACATTGGTGGTTTCTAACAATAAATATGTATTAATAACCTCCTTGGAGCTATAGAAAAATGACCTCTCTCACCACCATCCCATCAGGGCCACCAACGAACATTGAAAAAAAGTCAGAAAAATATGATACATTAGAATTGTAGCCTATGAAAATCAGCATAAAATGTTTTCGATTGGCCACTCTCATTTTTGAAATTATAATTTATGAGACTAGAGAATTTACTAATTAACAATTAATTTTACATATTTTTATGTGTCATTGTTATAAGACCAGAAATAATTTTTTTCTGTTTCAATTTATTTTTAGTTATTTATTAAAATAAATATTTTTATCATGGAAAATTCAAACATACAAAAATAAACAAAATAGTACAATGAACTCTACATATTCATCACCAAGTTTCAACAATTTTTGTCATAGTCTATCTAGATTTATCTCTCTCTCACTTATTTTCCCCCTCTACATACTTTGTTTAAGCAAAACCATATTTATGTAAATTTATCCATAGGTATTTTAGTATATTGCTCTAAAATAAAATAATTTCTTATTTTAATATAGACATATTATTATTTCATACCTTAAAAAACCTAATGATACCTTACTATCATCAAATGACTGAACAATGTCATATATTTTCAATATGTTTATTTAATCAAGAATCCAAATAAAATCTATACATTGTGAATGGTTGACATGTGTTTTAATACTTTATTCTATAGATATTCTCCCATATTTTCTTTTTTTTTCTGTAATTTACTTGTTGAGGAAATCAGGCATGTATTCTACGGAATCTCTTCTCTGAGGGTTTTGCAGGTAGCATCTCCATGGTGTCACCTGATGGGTTCTTCTGGCCTGTATACTTCTTGTATACTGATAATTAGGTCTAGAGGCCTGATAACATTCTGACTGTCTCTCTTTTTGTGAGGTCAGTAGAATGCATTTTATTTTCCACTGTTGCTTGTAATTGAGCATCTCATGCCCATTTAAAAGTTAACCTGAGTGCAAATTTAATCACAGTGTAACCATGGCCCCAGAAATTTTCTCATTTTCCCATTCTCATGTCTTTTCTGATTCCATAAATGACTCAATGAAAAAATGTCTTCTTTCATAACGAAAATAATACCTTAAGGAAAAAGAAAAGCATATTTTAAAAAGAGCTTGACTTTGCTTGAAAGAGGGATGAAAAGGGGTAATTTAAATAATAAAATGAAGTCTAAATATAGGATTGCTTCATCTCTGCCCTTATGTCTGAGAAAAGATTGCATGGAGCATTGTGTGTGGTACTAAAAATAACAGCCACAACTTGCAGTTATTGAGTATTTATTATATACCTGGCCCTGCTCTAGGTTCTTCATCAATATATCTTATTAAATTCTCAGAACAATTTCATTTTACAAATAAATAAATTGAGAAAGATTAAATAACTTGCCAAGGTCCTCTGGAGAGCCTGAGCCAAGATTCAAAATCCGAAAGGGTGAGTCCAGACTTATTTTCTTAGCCTCCTAACTAAATTGCCCTCAATAACATGCAATTAGAAGGAAGACTTACATGCATGGCTTATCAGGAGCTGCACTGATCTTATTTGGCTCTTATGCATGTTGCCCATTAGTTTTATACCTGAGTTTTGTTGCCTCTTATTAACAACTATAGTGTAAACCTAGTTATTCAGGACATATATTATATTTGCTTTTAATTTCCCACAGAGTAGGTAAAGGGGCCTCAGCAGATGCTTCTTAAACTATGAAGAAAGGATTTATGTACTAGTCATACACAATATCTCATATTATTGCACATGCATATCTAGAACTCTATCTTTTGATCTTTGCTTTGCTACTCCCATATAATTTATATACTTTTTGCTACTCAAGAAGTGGAAAAGTGTATTTCCATTGTTTATTCTCAGTCTGCTAATTTTTAAATTGTCCATTAGATCCAAGCATTACCATATATAACTTCACAAATAGGATGTACAATTATAAGGTTTGAGATCACATATAATTTTTATCTTCAGGTTATAGGGTAACTCAGTTCTGGACTGAGAGGACTTACTATGATAAATGATAGAATAAGCAACTTAGGATCTAGACTAGAAGTACATTCATCTTCTTGCAACATTTATATTAGTAGAACACATGTACACATATATTCAAATGCCCTGGTTCTTGAGAGGCACAATTTAATGGTAGATAAACTCTACTCTTTGGAATAAAATTGACTTGATTGGGAAGTTGTCTCCATCTCTTTCTGTTAAGTGTGATAGTCAGTGTAACCATTTTGAGTCTTGTTTTCCCCATACACAAAAAATGGAGATATTAATAATGTAAGACTCTCTCCATAACCAAACCAAAGTTTAGTCATTCAGGTTTTCTTGCATCTGCTTCCTCCCCAACCCCACCCTGCCCCACTGGGCTTTGCCCTTGGTCTCTGTCTCTGACCCATTCAGTACAATTTTAGCAAGAATCTTGTAGGCCAGTTTAGCAAAAATATTCCACCTTTATTATCTAATCAAATTCATCATATTCTACCCTTGGTATCTTACCAAGCTCCATATCAAATCAAATTTCTCATCCTCTACCCTTGGTATCTTATCACCATGGTCAGTCTTTAGCAAGAAATCCATCAAGTCAGTGTAGCAAGAATTCCCCTGCCCCTTCTCTTAGAAAATTTCCATTAACTGACCTTCACCCTGCTCCTTGGCTATAAATATCCACTTACCCTTATTGCAATTGGATTTGATCCCAGTTCTACACTGACATCATTTTTACCCAATGATTTCTGAATAAAAATTGCCTTTACTCATTTTCAAACAAATTTTTATTGATTTTTAGAGAAAGATGAAGAGTGAAGGATAGAAAGAGGGGAGAGAGAGAGAGAGAAAGAGAGAGAGAGAGAGAGGAGAGAGAGAGAGAGAGAGAGAGAGAGAGAGAGAGAGAGAGAGAGAAACATTGATGTGAGAGTAAGACTTCCATTGGCTATGCCCTGAACTTCCATTCCTTCAGTGCATGGGACAATACCCAACCAGCTGAGCCATACTGGGCAGGTCTGCTTTTACCATTTTAATTTCTGTCTGGTTCTGGTTTTCCTTAACAGTAGTGGCACTAGGATATTAATTTTAATAATGTAATAAATATATTCTGCTTTAAACTTTCACTTTATATATAAATATACACTTTATATTTACAGATTTTCTTTTATATCTTCCAAATTTCTAAACTTCAAAGGCAATGATGAAGTATAAGATTTAGAAAAACCAAGAACATCACTTCCCCCAAGTATAATACTTGTACAAGCAAATATTGAGTAGTGATTCTCAGTGTCCAGGAGAAATAGTATAAAGGTTATCTAAGTTTAAATTTTAACTGAATTTTTGTAACCTTAGACAATTTATATAAACTCATTAAGCATCAGTTTTTACATTTTAAAAGACTTGATAATATTTGTATTATTAAGATAAAGCTTAAAACTAAATTGCTATAATTAAAAAGCCACCAAAATCCAATGGCTTAAAGTTACAACTTATTACAGTTCTGAGGTGAATGATCTAGGGCAGTGGTCGGCAAACTGCAGCTCGAGAGCCACATGCAGCTCTTTGGCCCCTTGAGTGTGGCTCTTCCACAAAATATCATGGACTGGGCAAGTCTATTTTAAAGAAGTGGCATTAGAAGAAGTTTAAGTTTAAAAAATTTGGCTCTCAAAAATAATTTCAATCATTGTACTGTTGATATTTGGCTCTGTTGACTAGTGAGTTGCTGACCACTATCTAGGGCATCAAGGCAAGGATCCAGATTCCTTCCATTAGGTTACTCTACCAATTCCTAGAGTGATGTTGTCCTATGTGTGATAGAAGGTGGGTAGTTGCCATGTCTGAGTTCCTGTGAGAATGAAAGTGAAAGATACTGTAAAGTAGGAATCTCTCTGCCCTGAGGCCCAAGTCTGAGATTGCATTCATTGCTTCCACTCAAACCCCCTTTGCAAGAACTCTACCACAGCAAGTATGGAAAGTATAGTCTAGTTGGGAAGACATTTAATTGGAAAAAAGGAGAGATGGATTTTTGTTTTTACTGTCAATCTATTTCTAAACTTAAAAGACACTGTTGAAGTATAACAATGAGAAAACATTTTACTTCATAAAATTATTGTGATAATTAAATCAGATTATCTATAAGAAGTATTTGTACTATGCTTATCATATTGCAATTACTGAAAAGTGTTAGCTGAGCTACAGGAAGTTCCTAGACAACCCAAGTAAAATCTCTCTATACTCTTCATTCCTTTCAATTTTCTGTTTCTTATCACTTAAAGTTTTGCAATGTATTGCTATTTATCAAGTAGTTTTGAACAGTTTTTGTTAAATCCTGTGCTTTTATTTTATTTTTTAAATATATTTTTTTAATTAATTTCAGAAAGGAAAGGAGAGGGAGAGAGAGAGAGAAAAATATCAATAGTCAGGGAAAATCATTGTACAGCTGCCTCCTGCAAGCCCGCATTGGGGACCAAGTCCACAACCTGGCCATATGCCCTGATGGGGAATCAAACCATGACCTCCTGGTTCATAGGTTGATGCTCAACCATGCTGGATGAGCTGGTTTTATTTATACTAGTACTTCTCATTTATTCCAGGGTTTCTGCTGATGTGGTCTATTTGTTTCCTTGGGTGGTATTCAGCTTAAGCCTTCCACCCTCTAGGTATATAGCAAAGACAGCCAACAACCTTAGCCCAAAGACTGAGCCCCCAGCTCATACCCCAAAAAGACAGTTCTTTGCCTGGGCTAGAAGCCTTTGGAGCAATCCCACAACTCTCCTTCCTCTGGCCTCCATGCTCTTTTAGGTGAAAGCAGAGAAACCATGCTATTCTCTTTTTGTGCTTTCCAGGATTACTGAGATAAATAGAGGTGGGCCAGATTTCCACCTCACATGATACATTACAGCTACTTCTCACTTCATGGCCTGAAGCCTTCTTTGCATCCAGACTCTAAACAAACATCAGTGGCCATGATTATTACATCATCCAAATTTGGGAGATGTCATCAAGCTCTCCTAAATTCCGGAGTGGGTCAGCAGACGTTTGAGCTTAGTGAGCATCCAGCCAAAGATCTCCCATTATTTCATTATTTTATTTTTAAAAATATATTTTCATTGATTTTAGAGAGAGAAGAAGAAGAGGGGGTGAGAGAAATATCGATGTGAGAAATATTGATCAGATAGAGAGAAATATTGATGTGAAAGAGAAATATTGATCAGTTGCCTTCAGTATGTGCCCCAAATAGGAACCAAACCCACAGCCCAGGTATATGTCCTTACTGGGAATCAAATCTGCAACATTTTGGTGCACAGGGCAATGCTCAATCAACTGAGCCACTCTTGTGGGGCAAGCACCCATGATTTTAGAAGGCCCTAGTCTTGAAGTCCTCCCCGATGTGACATTGTGGACACTAAGGTCACCCTACCCTTCTCCCTCAGAGAAAGAGTAAAAAATAAAGCTTCTCACCTCCAACACTATACTTTTTCCAAAGCAGAATAAAACTAATTTCTCCTCTCCAATCTGTTCTTACATATCCAGAGAATGTGGAATTGGATGCTGCTGGTGGTAGAACCTGTTCTGCCTCTTCCTTAGTCAGCATTAGTGGATTTGTTTAAGAAAGCAGACTTTTGAATGCCTTATCCATCTGCACTTTGAGCAACCATGAACCACATGAAAATGCTGTTCAATATCCTATTAAAATATTACTAAGTTTGATATTTAGCTCTTTTCCATGAGGAATCTATTATTGCACCCCAGTTTTAGAGATAAGGAAGGTTAAGGGAGATTAAGGGACCTTCTCTTGAAAGTTAAAAAACTGGATTCTTGCTATAGAGTTGACAATTGGCTTCACTAAGATTGAGAATCATGTTTATCATTCTCTGAAACCACTTTCACATTTCCACTACAGCCTTTTATTTCAACTAGAAAAGCTATTCCATCTTTGTAACTTTAATTTCTTTAGCCAAATCCATAGAATTGAAAAATTATATTCAGTAGCTCTATGATTTAATCAGATTCTCTCAGTTAAAATACAAGATATAAATCTTGAATTATTAGTATTATACAAATAAACAAGCAACATCTGATAGATTTCCACTTATATATTATTTATAGACTCAATTTTAAAGAGAGTGGCAATGCTCATAAAATAGAGAAAACAAATAGCTGTGTGCAGGAAGTGAATCTGTCTTTCTAAATTTGATAAGCTAGGGGTGAGTTGTTACTATATATCACTGAGCTATTTGGTTTTAAGAAATAAAGCTGATCATCTCATTATAAATTCTAGTAGAAATAAACATCTACTTAAAAATAATTTCTCCAATTTGTCCACACTTGGCATTTCTCTGCTGGAAAAAATTAAAGGAAAGGATTAGCAAAACCAGAGGAAAAAAATAGTGCCATTTAAGTGGTTAGTAACATTATATTAGCAATTCTCTTAAACTCAAATAAGTTAGGTATGATTTTTTGTTTAAAAGATTTACCGATTTTTGGCAATGTGTTTATAATGGCTTTTTATTACATTTTCCTATCGTGCATGTGAAATAGTTATTTCAAGCCTCCTAGTAGATGATTCTGAAGAAAGAGGTCAGGAAAGAATTCCAACTCCACAGAGAGTTAATTAACATGGAGCACTGGCACTACCCACATTAGGCTGCCAGTCAGCATTACAACAACTTGCCTTTGACACATGTGCAAAATGATTGATGGCTGACTCTTACAGTTCATATGATGAATTCAAAAACTAAATTCTGTCACCTCAGCTGAAATTTCACTTTGCAGAGAAGGAAAAATTAATGATGAATACATAGGTAGGTAATAACTAATTAGCTAAATAGGTGAATAAGAGGTAGATGTAGGTAGATAGAAAATTAATTTGTAGATTTTTTTTATATTGAGTATAGATATATGTAACAGCTTATGCAGAATAATAAAATCAGTAAAAGTTGGGCATCCTTGAAGAATGCAAATAAGTATAAGACCTTCATCAAGCTTATATAGATAGGAGGTAACATGCAAACATAGTAAAAATTAAATGTTAAAATACCACTTTAAGACAAAAATGGTCTGCAACAATAAAAACATGCATGCAAACAAATATTCATTGAAACCAAATCAGAAGTCTAATCACTGTTGCATCTACCTATCTCTATCTATCTATCTATCTATCTATCTATCTATCTATCTATCTTTCTATCATCTATCCATATATCATCTATCATCTGTCTATCATCTATCTATGTGTCTATCATTTACCTATCATCTATCAGCTATCATCTATCGTCTATCTATCTATCTATCTATCTATCTATCTATCTATCTATCATCTATCTATGTAACTAAATATTATCTATCTATTAATTCTATATTTGTATTTCAATGTGGAAACAGATCATGTGATAACAATAATTGGGAGGTTTCATTTTCTCTTCTGATAGTTGAATAATTCTCTCTTGAGAAGGAACCCTGCTTTCAGTAAGATTTATCAGGTTAAAGAAAGGTTTTGCTTTAATATTTGAAGATGGAGTTAATCTCCTGCTGTGCTTTAAGCATTTGTAAACCTGCTGCAAAGTGGCATTTCAAAGATAGCTTAATATTAAATTCAGCTTGCAATATTCACATCTAATTGTTATAGGATGCACTGCTCTGTTCATAAGTAGCAGAATAACAATGTTATTATGTTTGGATTTCACAGACTTTTTTAGACCTTTGTCAAAGGATGCTGTTCTTGTAAATGTGTAGAGAAGCTTTTATACAAGCATGAACTCCTACAGCTTAAAATATACAGATTGTCACTTTTTATTCAGCTAAGAGATTCTTGAATGCCACTACACTTTCTTATTAAAAATGTCGAGCTCTAAGTTCAAATCCATTGTGTTATAATATAAAAATACCAATAAAGATAATATAATACATGCAAAAATATGCCATCTCTTCCTGAACATGATAAATTAATGTACTGAAACCTAGGTATTATAAGTTAACTATTTTGAGTAGAATGGAGATATTGATTGACATTTTTTTCTTTCTATTTCAGCTCTTCTGTATGTTCACAGTATCGTTTTACCTCCTGAACAACTAAAAAAAGTCTTATGTTGGAATGCTACTTTTATCTGAGGAAGAAAAAAACGATTGAGCATACAGTCATTATTAATCATTAACAGCATGACAGAAAAGTTGACTGCAGTGGGAAAAATCAAGTCAGTTTTATTATTCATTAAGACATTTCTAAAGAAGCTAACTTTTCATAGAAAGAATAGACAATAGAATTATAATTTTTCACATTTATGATGTGAAATAAGACCATAGGCTAAACTGCTTTGCCATTTTATAATCAGGTTTATAATCAATGATTTATGCAAATTTAAATGATATTATTATTGCCTGTAATCATCACTGTTCAGATTTTGTTGTCCATTTTTTTGTATCACATAAATGTTAATAATTTTACCATTTTAAAGGAAATAAGTTACCCTAAATGTAATATTTAAAAACACATTAATTATTAGCATAATCATTAAAATGCCCTTACGAATGTCCCATATTTGATCTGGGCATAGTTTCAATTTAGACTCCAGTCTTTGATCACAACCTTAACTTCTGTAATGATTTTTTTCCCTATGGTAATGGCATAGGTATGTAATTCATCTCTAATTGCATTCTATTCATAGTTTGTGCTCATTATCACTTAGATTTACTGAGAAAGACATCTGAAAAAGTTGTTTGGTACTGGTCTCACAGCAAAATAACAAGGCATTTTATTCAGTTTACTTAAAGGTAGTGACGTTTTAACTATTGTTTAATATTAGGGGGTCATATAATCCTATCCAATAAAAGAGTAATATGCAAATTGACCATAACTCCGCTATACCCATAAACCATACCCACCAGCCACATCCACCAGCCAATCAGAGTGAGTATGCACATTAACCCAACCAAGATGTCTATAGCCACACAGAGAGCAAGACGGAGGCTTGGGTTGCCCATGGCAATGGAGGAACCCTGGCCAGCCCAGGCCTCCTTTTTAAGGCAACAAATTTTAATGGCTGCTGCCCTGGAGTGAGCAGAAAGCATGGCTCTGCTCCAGGTTACAAAGTTTAAATTGTAAAATATAAATTAATCCTAGATACCAGGGCCTCTGTTTGGGTCACTGGGGGGCATGGCCAGCCTGCAAACCACCACAGGTTCCTCACCCAGGACACCCTATTCCCCAAGGGAATACCCACCCTGATCCAGGTCACCCTTTAGGGCAAACCAGCTGGCCCCTATCTTTGCACCAGGCTTCTATATTATCTAATAAAAGAATAATATGCAGATTGACCATCACTCCAACACACAAGATGACTGCCCTCATGTGGTCAAAAGATCCTGTCTCCATGTGGTCACAAGATGGCCAGCACAAGATGGCCATAGGGGAAGGCAGTTGGCAGGGACTAGACCTGCAAGGGAGGGAAGTTGGGGGTGACCAGGCCCACAGGGGAGGGCAGTTATGGGCAAATAGGCTGGCAGAGGAGTGGTTAGGGGGTGATCAGGCTGGCAAGCAGAAGCAGTTAGGGGCAATCAGGAAGGTAAACAATTGGGAGCCAACAGTCCTGGATTGTGAGAGGGATGTCTGACTGCCTGTTTAGGCTGGATCAGGCCTAAACAGGCAGTCAGACATTCCTCAAGGGGTCCCATATTAGAGAGGGAGCAGGCTGGGCTGAAGGATACCCCCCATCCATGCATGAATTTTGTACACTAGGCTTGTAGTATTTCATATTAGGGACATTATAATTTTTATAATTTTTTTCTGTGGATAATATTGCCTCATAAATGGGAAGGTGAAGATCATTCGATATGTTTTTCTTCTTTTGTCCTTTTTCAACTTTCTAATATCACTGTATCATCTCTTACTTCTTTCCTCTATAAGCAAGATATTCACTCTATTCATTCATTCTTCTCTGAGACTAAAACCTTCACCTATGCCTTTTTTCCCATTCATTCAAACCCACTAAGACCTTCTTCTAATAATTAGCACATTTTTCTCTTGGTTACTTTGCTCTTTCAACTTCTCATTTTTTTTCTGTTCAAACCTACAAAAAATGTAATCTCATTGCCTCTATTTCCTTTATATTTACTCCTAACTTACTGTAGTCACACTCCTCTTCCTATGTCTTTACAATACGGATTGAGTTATTTTCAGGTCCATTGAATATTTGTAAAAGAAGAAACAACATTCCAAAGGATTTGTCAAGAAATAATTATTCTAGTTACTGAGGTAATAAAACTACTTAGGACACTTGTGTAAAGGTCTAGGCAGGCTGGAAGATGAATATCGGTAAGTATCAGGCAGTGTTGAGAATTCAGAGATATTTAGAAGAGTTACAGTATTGATTTATCTAGGAAACCATGTATGACCCAATCTGAATCTACAAAGCATTCAGCTATAAAACGGAATACAAATATACTATTCTTCTCCATGGATAGGATTAAATGAGGTAATATATGGGAAGAATTTTGAAATTAAATTTTACTGCACATTGTAAAATAGACAGATCTTAGATTGGGAAAATGAAAGACTCTCAAATTCTTTATTTTTTCCTATAACCTTCATAAAATATAAGAACAAACAAACAAAAAAAACCCCACTGTGCTATTATGGAGTAGAAGTGAATTTTAAAAGCAAAGCACAGAACTATTGTTTTATAGCATATATAATTAATGTAGGTTATAAATCCCAACTTTATATTAGAAGTACTATATAAGTAAACCCAGCTCATATTTCTTTTTAACATACATTCATTTCAGATAGCAAGAAAAAATAATTTCTTTTACAAGCCACGAGAATTGAATTTGAATTTAAGAATTAGTTTAGTTCTATATATGGGTTCCTTGTAAAGTTAAGACTTGTTTCTAAATTATATTTTGCCCCTAACAAAGGAATTAACAGATTCTCATTAGTAACTTATGTTATGTAAATTTTACTATATGTAAACCTCACTATTTTCTCAACTGCCTTTACACTGACTTTAATTTTTCTCACCACTAATTATTTAAGATATTTGTGTAAGAAAGATTTCTTGAGTGTTTGATCTGTTTAAAAAATGTTGTGCACACAGACACTGGAGAGTTGGGTTATGCCTGGGATGGAGGGGGGGCAATAGGGAGATATGTATAAAAAAATTAATAAAAATAAATAAAAAAAATAAAAAGGAAAAAAATAATGTTGTGAAAGTGCTGAAGGTACAAACAAGAATTAGAGGCATTCTCTATTCTTATCTTTAATGGGTTATTGATCCAGAAGTGGCTCCTCTTTGCCACAGGGTCTTTGCACAGACTATTCTCTACTCATTATCTCTAGATGTCTTTAACATACTCTCAGAACATCCTGCATTTTCCCTTTTGTGCATTTATCACAATTGTAATCAAATAATTATTTATGCACCCATTTTTTAACAGCTTTATCTTTTATGTTGTAAGTACAATGAGAGCAAATATTGTTTTCCCAGAGCCTGGCATAGTGCCTGGCATATGAGAATAGTTCAAAAGTGTATCTGGAATGAATGAGTGAGTGAGTGACTGAATAATGAAATTGCCTAGGGAGAGAGAGCAGGTGGGTTGAGAAAAGGAAACAAGCTAAGAATAGAACATGAAGAAGAAGAAGAAGAGGTGGAGATACCTGAGGAAAATCTCCATTAAAAAAATAAAAAAAAATTGCAATGTCATAATTGCAATGTTACAAATTTAGAGTAAAAATGTCAATGATGTATCAAAATATGATAAATCATCCCCTCAAAGAAGCCTTCCCTGACTCCCTTGTTAGTCCTATCCTCTCATCCTACTTATCTTCACAATACTTAATGATTCTTTTATATACTTGCATCCATCCATCCTTACATGTGTACATTTGAGTGTATTATTTTCAGAAATATTATTTCTATTAGAGGCCTGGTGCATGAAATCGTGTAATGGGAGGGGGTTGTCTCTCAGCCCAGTTTACACTCTATCCAATCTGAGACTGTTGGCTCCCAACCATTTGCCTGCCTGCCAGCCTGATCACCATGTAACCACTCCCCTGCCAGCCTGATTGATGCCTAAATGCTCCCCTGCCAGCCTGATTGCCCCCAATTGCTCTCCCCTACTGGCCCAATCACCCCCAACTTCCCTCCCCTGCTAGTGAGGTCACCCCAACTGGCCTCTCCTGCTGGCCCGGTAGCCCTCAATTGCCCTCCCTTGCCAGCTTGGTTGCCCCCAACTGCCTTCCCCTGCAGGCCTGGTCCTCCCCAACTGCTCTTCCTTGCAGGCCTAGTTGCCCCCAACTTCCCTCCCTGCCAGTCCAGTCACCCCAAATACCATCCCCTACTGCCCTTCCCTGCTGGCCTGATCCTCCCCCACAAATGCTCTTCCCTGCTGGTCCGATCAACCCTAACTGCTCTCCCCTGCTGGCCTGATCACCCACAACTAACCTCCCCTGCTGGCCATTTTGTAGTGGCCATCTTTGACCACATGAGTGTGGCCATATTGTGTGAGGGTCAATTTGCATATTACCTCTTTAATATATAAGATAATACAAATATTAAAAACTATTTATGATCTTTTCCATAAGGATTTTGGTTCCAGGAGACCAGGGACTGGCTCTTTTTATTTTTGCCACATACACCATTTAAAAGAATACTTAGCACATGAGAGGAAGTCAAAGCATTTTTTTTTTTGGAATAATGACATACAGTTTACTGGACTTGGGAAGCAGAAAAGTATTGGTGACCTTAGAAAGTTTCAGCGGTGGAATAGCCAAGGGAATTTAGGTGATCTATAGCAGTGAAACTCACCTAACATTCCATCTATAAACTCCATGAAGGTTACATTGGGGAGACTGAAGTCTGGGACTCTGGGTGACATAGTTTTGCTAGGTTCTCTACGATAAGTTGTTTGCCTTCTCCCAATGTTTACACACTAGATAATGATGAAACAAGGCAGAAAAACAGTGATAAGCACTTCTGCTTATAAAAGAATGGGAGAGCAGTCTTTTGTCTACAGCAACTTTGAAGGCTTTCTGATTAAAGGTCTTGAGGGAAAATCAAAACACAATTCTCTTCTCCTGGGATGACCTACTCTGTCCATTTACCTCCCTGGCTCCTGGCTTCACCCTGAAGGAGGTTTTCCCTACTTTATTATCCTCTCAAACATCAGAAATGGTACTGGTGATGTGCTTTACCTGATAACTTAGCAGATTTATCAGGCAACTTCTGGTTCAAGAACTTGAGGGTTCAAGAATCACCTAAATCTCTCAATCACAGGATATTTTAGTTCAGGCTCACAGTTTCTTTGACAGTATTACTGTTTCAAAAATTGATTCCATTTAGTTCCACATGCCAATAGCCACAGATATATTCTTTAAGTAGTTCATAGATCTGTTTCATTTCTTTGCTTTCTCATCCCCTTTCTTGTCTCTCAGTTGGAAGGAGTCTCCTCTGCAGTTAACCAGGTTGTAGAGTAAAACTTGCACCCTAACCAGATCTTTCCCCTGTGTCAGTGTAAGCAATAAGTGTATAGGTCATTTCCTCAGTCTAATATTTGACATTTGTCACAAAACCTGCTTTCTGGTTTTGTTGTGCAAAATTGTGGGAGCCCCTTTCATGTCCCATGTGGGTCAGAGTTCCCAGTTCAGGATTCAGGTTCTGGAGGAGGCCACACTCACATGAAAAGAAAGACTAGAAAAGCATTGATTTGGCAATATTAGGGGGCCAGGCTCGAGCCTTCCTCTGTGAAAAAAACTACCCCTCGCTCTGGCCTTTTTCTCCCTTCTATTAAGGCTTTGGAACACACCCTAGCCTTTAGGCAGGAAGTTATAAGAACAGAAATTAACATGAAACAAACAGGTAGAGGCTGCTTCAACTAAGAATGTTTCAACTAAACAGTGAGTGATTAGCTCTGACCTTCCAGAGCAATTAAGGTTGACCAGCCTTCTGGTCTTCTGTCCACATCTTTCTATTAGTGAGACAATGTTTGGTTTCTAGAACAAAATCTACTGTTTTTATTCTCAAATAAGTCATCAATTTTAAAATTATAAGTCTCTCATATTTTTGGAATCTCTTGATCACTTTCATTCCTGCTTTCTTCTAAATAGTTATTTCCTAGAAGCACCTCTTTTTTCTAATGTCACGTCAAAAGCAGCCATTTGCACAAAAAGCATACTTTATGTCTATTCTCCAACTCTTTCCCTGATGCTACAAACTCATCAACACACATGCTACTTTATAAATCGTAGCAAACAACAGTTTTACCAAATATTTTGTTTATGGAAAATATGAATTGCCATTTTTCCAAATCTCAATATCTGTTCCTTTACTGCACTGGCCCAATTGCTAAGCCAACACCAGATATTTAACTTTTTGTTATTGGAACACTCCGCTTCCCATGCAGTTTCTGTGTTAGTCTGGATAAGCTAAATCATGCTGCAATAGCAAGCAAATCCTAAAATAATCTCAGCAGTATAATGCCCCCGGATTGATTTCAGTGTCATAAAAATTCAGATGAGCACCAGAACAACTGTCTGCTCACTCCACACAGTAATTCTGACTGTATCAACCTCATGGCTACACAATTTCAATGCAACACCTCCTGCACAACTTCCAAACCAGGGATGCACACTCCTTGCAAGCTATTCTGGGGCTTCCCTATTAACAAGGGCTGGAAAGATGTTTGTCCTGCTCAAGGTTGCAAGCCAAAGTTAGAAATTAAAGAGAATTCATGGACCTTGGACACACTTTTGACTCATCAGAGCAAGTGGATTAATTCTTCCTCATTTCTTTCTTTAGATGCAACTAGCCAGAACTGTAGTCTATGTAGTTCTTAGAGAAAGTTCTTACAGTTTGAGCAATTCCTATTTAAGCTAA
>PVJN01047890.1:0-15824 GCA_004026805.1 Lasiurus borealis
GTATTACATATGAATCCTTTCTTCCCCATTAATCTCTCCCCGCTCATTCACCCCACTTCCACTGAATGTTGTCCTTGGGTTATGCTGATATGCATGCATACAAATCCTTTGGTTGATCTCTTACCCCCTCACCTCTCTGCCCCCATTCCCCCTGAAGTTGGTTTGTTTGATGCCTCCTTTCTGTGCTTTTAAGATGTTTTTGCTAAACTTGTTTTTGATTAGTAAGAATTTTAGTCTTGTACTTAGGCAGACTTCCAAAAGGAAACTTGAATTGCCTTAAAATAAAACCTATCCTTGTTTTATGGATCTCTCTTTCTCTCACCTTCAATAGTGAACTTATATAGACCAAATTGGGAATCCTTTAGGCTATACAACTGTTATTTAAAAAATAAATAAATATTTTTATTGATTACAGAGAGGAAGGAAGAGAGAGAGAGAGAGAGAGAGAGGCATCAATGAGAGAGAATCATTGATTAGCTGCTTCCTGCAGGCCCCCTTCTGGAGATCAAGCCTGCAATCCGGGCATGTACCCTGACGGAGAATTGAACTGTGACTTCCTGGTTCACAGGTCGAAGCTCAACCACTGTGCCACGCCTGCTGGGCTATTGGGGGGTTTTACTTTTGTCTTTGCAGGCATTTTTCCAGAATAAGTATACCAAATTCATATACATTTTTATTTATCCTTGACTTACAATTTCCAAAAATCAGACCTGAAAACATACTTTAGCCCTGACAAGGTGGTATCTCAGGTGGTTAGAGTGTTGCTCCGATAAGCCAAGGCTGTGGGTTTGAATCCCAGAAGAATCAATCAACAAATGCATAAATAAGTGGAAAAACAAACCTATGTTTCTGTCTCCTTTCCTCTCTCTCAAATCAATAAATTAAAGTAAGAAAGAAAGGGAAATATAAACTTGAGATAAATCATCTTTGATAATCTTAAGACTAACAGCTTTAAGGGCTTTTTGTGAGATAGTTCATTTAAAAAAGCAGCAATCAATAGCCCTAGCTGGTTTGGCTCAGTGGATAGAGTGTCGGACTGCAGACTGAAGGGTTCTGGGTTTGATTCTGGTCAAGGGCACATGATCGGGTTGAGGGCTCGATCCCCAGTAGGTCAAGTGCTGGAGGAAGCTAATCAACGATTTTCTCTCATCATTGATGTTTCTGTCTCTCCCCTTTCCTCTTTGAAATCAATAAAAATATAACACACACACACACACAAAAAAAAACAAAAAACACAAAACCAAACCATAATCAACAATGAAGTTACCTTAGCAGCTTGAGATTCTCTTAAGTAATATTTTAAAAGGTCGGAAAGTTTGAGGTCCTCGTCAGCAGACACTCGTGCTTCTATTTTCTGAAAAAAGGGAAGAAAATTGGCATGTATTCATCACTTATATTCCACACTCAGTGTTTTCTTTCTTAATTACTGTAAATAATTAAAGTTATAACTAACTATAATTAAAATTTAAAAACCCTGCACATCTACCAGAATAGCTAAAATAAAATAGTACCAAGTATTATAAGCTTGTGGAGCGACCCAATACTCATTCTTTCTGGTGGGAATATAAATTGATACAATCACTTAGGGAAATGTTTTGGCAGTATCTACAAAATCTTTTCACATGAATATCCTGGGACCCTCCAATTCCTCTTCTAGTTATATATACCCAACAGAAATGTGCACTATGTTCAACTGAAAATACACAAGAATGGTCTTAGCAGTACCATTTGTAAAAAGCTTTAAACTATAAACTGATTATGTCATTATTAAATTACCACTACCATGAATGTTGTATGTATATATATTTTTAAGCCATACATCTTTTTAAATTTAATTTAATTTTTAATATATACATATATATTTTTAAAAATATATTTTATTGATTTTTTTACAGAGAGGAAGGGAGAGGGATAGAGAGTTAGAAACATCGATGAGAGAGAGAGAGACATCAATCAGCTGCCTCCTGCACGCCCCACACTGGAGATGTGCCCGCAACTAAGGTACATGACCCTGACTGGAATCGAACCTGGGATCTTTCAGTCCGCAGGCCAATGCTCTATCCACTGAGCCAAACTGGCTTTAGCCATACATCTTTTCTTAAAAATATATTTTTATTGATTTCAGAAAGGAAGGCAGAGGGAGGGAGGGAGGGAGAGAGAAACATCAATGATGAGAGAGAATCATTGATCAGCTGCCTCCTGCATGCCCCCTACTGGGTGGGGATCGAGCCCTCAACCTGGGCATGTGCCCTTGACTGGAAGAGAACCAAGGATCCTTGAGTCCACAGGCTGACGCTATATCCACTGAGCCAAACCAGCTAGAGTTGCAGTTGTATGATACAACTCACTTGAAACCAATCTGTCAAGGGGGATCAAAAGCAATATAGTCTAGGTCAAGGGACAATGAATCTAACTTTCTTCTAGCTTACAAAGCCCAGGAAAGGATCATTCTTCATCAAAATAAACCCAGTCTCCATAATAAACATGTTTTCTGATAGAATATAGACA
The DNA here is from genome assembly GCA_004026805.1 of Lasiurus borealis. Classification (NCBI taxonomy): domain Eukaryota; kingdom Metazoa; phylum Chordata; class Mammalia; order Chiroptera; family Vespertilionidae; genus Lasiurus; species Lasiurus borealis. Next base: position 2,509 of record PVJN01047890.1, read on the forward strand.
TCTACATAAATACCAAAAGGCCATAACAAAAACGAAATTTCCTAAAAAACTCAAATTTTCAAATCTAAATCTGTTTCTTTCTATTTTTTAAAAAATATATTTTATTGATTTTTTACAGAGAGGAAGGGAGAGTGACAGAAAGGCAGAAACATCAATCAGCCGTCTCCTGCATGCCCCACAGTGGAGATGTGCCTGCAAGCAAGGCACACGCCCCCAACTGGATTCGAACCTGGGACCACCCAGTCTGCAAGCCAATGCTCCATCCACTAAGCCAAACTGGTCTTGGCTAAATCTGTTTCTTAATCCTTTTGAAGTATAACTCTTCTTTCTTAATTAAGCTAAATAAGTTAAACACAACAGTATGCAGATTTTTTAAGAGAGAACCAACATGGCAGCATAGGTAAACACCTACTCTGCTGCCTCACACAATTTCAAAACTACAACTAAAAGACAGAATGGACATCACCCAGAACCACAGGAAAGCTGGCTGGGTGGAAGTTCTACAACTAGAAGGAAAGAGAGGGCTCACGGAGACCCAGAGGAGCTGCAAAAAGCTGAGGTGTGGAGACGCGCGCGCTGAGAGAGCAGGTGCCAGAGTACCTGGCTGGCTTTCTCTGGCGGGAGGGAAACGGAGACTCCCAACGGCATTGAACCCCTTATCCTACGACACTAAACCCCAGGTCCAGCCGAAACTCATACAGGGGAGTTTGGATTGTGAAAAGGGAGAAGTGCACGGAAATTTGGGGGAGTCGTAGGAGGGCAGAAGTCGGGCGGCACGCACAACACTGCACTGCACACAGAAGACTGACTGCTGATTGTGCCACTGGCTTTCATGAGAGGGCGGGAGACAAAGCATCCCAACTGTGTCACTTCTACCTCCACTAAGCCCCAGATTCGGGCCAAGTCCTGGGGACCCAGATTCATATTTCATATGGTCTGGAGAGGCAGCAGTCTAGAGGCACTGAGAGAGAGAGAGAGAGACAAAGAAAGAGAGAGAAAGAGAGAGAGAGAGACACCCCGCGCACGTGCACGCAAACGCGCACACAGGGACCGCTCCACAGTGATTACCCAGTCACGTAAGACATGGGGGCCATGAAGGGCGGGGTCGACTGGAAGGTAAGGCGGTCCCTTAAGCCCTGAGACTCCACCCATCCCAAGCTCAACAGAGAGGCTTTTGTAGTTTTACAAGTCTGGTATCATAAAGCTGAACCCAACACAGAAATTCTCCCGGCATAGTGAAAATGCCGAGACAAGTGAAGGGATCACAAACAAAAGAAATGGAGGAAAACAAATGATTGGATATAGAGTTCAAAACCACGCTTATAAGGTTTTTCAAGCATATCCTAGAAAAGATGGATAAAGTTAATGAGACCCAAGAGGAGATGAAAAAGAACCAACTAGAGATGGAAAAGGTGCAACTAGAAATTAAACATACACTGACTGAAATAAAAAATATTATACAGAGACCCAACAGCAGACTAGAGGAAGGCAAGAATCAAGTAAAAATTTTGAAATATAAAGGATCAGAAAACACTCAATTGGAAAAGCAAGAAGAAAAAAGAATTAAAAAATGTGAAGATAATGTAAGGAGCCTCTGGGACAACTTCAAGTGTACCAACATCAGAATTGTGGGGTGCCAGAAGAAGAGAGAGAGCAAGATACTGAAAACCTCCTTAAAGAAATGACTGAAAACAAGTCCAGGAGGCACACAGAACCCCATATAAAAGGAATCCAAAGAAGACTACACCAAGACACATCGTAATTAAAATATCAAGAGCAAAAGACAAAGAGAGAATATTAAAAGCAGCAAGAGAAAAACAGTTAATTACCTACAAGGAAGCACCCATACAAGTGTCAGCTGATTTCTCAACAGAAATGATGCAGGCCAGACGGGAATGGCAAGAAATATTCAACGTGATGAATAGCAAGAACCTACAACCAAGAATACTCTATCCAGCAAAGCTATCATTCAGAATTGAAGGACAGATAAAGAGCTTCACAGATAAGAAAAAGCTAAAGGAGTTCATCAACTCCAAACCAGTATTATAGGAAATGCTGAAAGGTACTCTTTAAGAAGAGGAAGAAGAAAAAGGTAAAGGACAAAAAATTATGAACAACAAATACATATCTATCAACAAGTGAATCTAAAAATTAAGTGAATTAATAATTTGATCAACAGAATAAACTGGTGAATATAATAGAATCAGGAGTATAGAAAGGGAGTGGACTGATAATTCTCAGGGGGAAAGGGGTGAGGGGTGTACAGGGAGAGACTGGACAAAAATTATACACCTATGGAGATGAGGTCAATGGGAGGGAGGTAAGGTAGGGGTAGAGGGAGGGTTGGGAACCGGGTGGAGGCGAGCTTTGGAGGGGAAAAAAGAGAAACAAATGTAATAATCTGAATAATAAAGATTTAATAATAAATAAAAAGATTAATTCGTAGTACTTACTCTCGTTTTATCAAACAGTTCTGAAACTTTGAGAAAAAATCTGGAAGAGAAAAATATTTAATCAGAAGCTACTGTTAAATAATTTTCTATTTCTAATGAACAGTCTTGTCTCATTACAGTAATATTTGTTGGTCTTATTTTCTTCATTTAACAAAAATATCTTTGTATTTCCAACCATAACAAATTACTTGAAATCTGTTGTTAGAGAAAATCTTTTCATTTTAAGATAACAATCTAAGTCATTCTTTAGTAATATGCCCCATAATACTAAATGAAACCCATACCTTCACATTATTACAGAAGTACAAAACAATTACATTCAAAGAGACAAAAGGCCGATTTAAATGGAAAACAATGAAGGTAGAGTAATTTTTGAAGATATCTGACAGCTATGTTTTAAACATTTTCAAACAGGGCTGGTTTATTTTTGAAAAACAACAGAAACCAGTAATCAACTTCTATCTTAGAATTCACTTTCACTTTTTAACTAAACAGCCTCCCACCACCAACTAAAAAAAAACCCAATGCAAAACTACTAAAGAATATTCTATAAAATATATAACTATAGATGACATTATAATTGGATTAGGACAAATACTACTGAAAGCTAAAAAATAATTTCATGAATGTCTCTTTACTTCAAAGAACTTGCTTTGACAGGTTTTTGTCAGATAACAAACACTTGTCAAGATTGCCCTTTTTTTCTTGTTATCAAAGAATTAAGAACTAACTCCTTGAGAAGGCAAGCATGTTAATTAGTGTGAACTATGGTACCTTGTTTTGCTGAAAAACTTAGATCTTACATGTCTACTGAGAAGCTATGTTAGAGGAAAAGTTCAAGGATGTGGTTTAGAGAAAGGCATGAATAATGAACATAATTTTCTTACTTAACATTTAAAAAGAAGTGAATTATTTTTCACTTAAGAGTTGGGTTAAAACAATATTATAGAAGCAACTAAGATTAAATCCTGTTAGATTGAAATTAAAGTGAAAAACTAGCCTACCATAAAGTAAATAAAGGACGGCTATGTAGGCAAACTTCCAGAGGGCGATTTTACACTAACATGCAAACACCTTCCTCATCTGACTGCCTTAACATTCACTAAATTATAAAAACTAGAACAGCCAGTATCTTTAAAAAGTTCAAACTGGCCGAGACCGGTTTGGCTCAGTGGATAGAGCGTCGGCTTGCAGACTAAAAGGTCCCAAGTTTGATTCCGGTCGGGGGCATGTACCTTGCTTTCGGGCACATCTCCACTGTGGGGCGTGCAGGAGGCGGCTGATCGATGTCTCTCTCTCATCGATGTTTCTGTCTATCTCTCTCCCTTCCTCTCTGTAAAAAAATCAATAAAATATATTAAAAAAAAAAAGTTCAAACTGATAGCATCAAATTTCACTTTAAACATCAATTTGGTGCCCTAGCTGGTTTTGCTCAGTGGATAGAGCACTGGCCTGCAGACTGAAGGGTTTAAGTTAGAGTCTGGCCAAGGGCACATGCTCGGGTTGTGGGTTCCATGCTTCCCAGTAGAGGGGCATGCAGGAGGCAGCCAATCAATAATTTTGTCTCATTGATGTTTCTATCTCTCTATCCCTTCCTCTCTGAAATCAATAAAAATATATTTAAAAAAGAAAAAAGTCAATTTGGGCCCAGACAGAGTGGTTCAGTTGGCTAAGCATCCATTGTCTTGCACACTGAAAGGTTGGTTAGTCAGGACACATATGAAAGGCAGCCTCCAATCAATGTTTCTATCTTCTCACTTTTATTTATTTATTTTTAAAAATATATGTTATTGATTTTTTTTTACAGAGAGGAAGGAAGAGGGATAGAGAGTCAGAAACATCGATCGGCTGCCTCTTGTACACCTCCTATTGGGGTTGTGCCTGCAACCAAGGTACATGCCTTAACTGGAATCGAAGCCAGGACCTTTCAGTCTGCAGGCCGATGCTCTATCCACTGAGTCAAACTGGTTTTGACCTATCTTCTCACTTTTATGTTTCTCTCCCTCCCTCCCTTCCTTTTTCTAAGCATGTCCGTAGGTGAGAATTAAAAAACAAACAAACAAACAAATGAACAAACTAACAAAGTTATTATGGCTCTGGCAAGTGTGGCTTAGTTGTTTGGAAAGTCATCCTGAATAGATTAGATTCTTGGTCAGAGTACATGTGGGAGGCAACCGATCAATGTTTCTCTCTCACATCAATGTTTCTCTTTCTCTCTCCCTTCCTCTAAAATAAAAACAAAAGTCAATATGGCCTTCTATGAAATACATATATGTAATTCTAAACAGCATTTTTAATTTATAATAAACATTATTTATTAATTTATAATAAATATTATAGAATATTTTGACATAAAGTCTGTCTCTCCATCTCACCCTTGTACACACACACCAACCACCCATTTTCATCAAGTGAAACTTTGTAAAATTAAAAAATATATACATTAAGGTCCATTTTTATTTTCCAGATTTTAAAATTGATATGGACTTAGAAAGGCTCCTTGCTATCAATGTGTTTTGAGAAAAATATTTTAAAATGTCTACTGGGTCTGAAATATTGTGTATGTGCAGCCTGCCAACAAAATTTTTGCTTTATTTATATTTACTGTTTTTAAAAAAAATCAGAATCCTTACTTGCATATATCTGTAGAATCCTGAGTTCCTAAAGCATATAATGAAGAACCAATTCTATTGTAATCGTCTGCAGCACCTATGGAAAAAGGTTCAAGAGTTTAACATATTCTTTAATTCAAAAATACTGAGCATCTACCTGCCAAACAATGTGTATGTAACAGGAGATGGCCAAAGTCCACAGAAGGAAATGAGAAAAACTATAATACAATATGATGATTATTACATTAGAAAGAGGTACAAACTACTATGGGAGCAACAGATACAGATGATTTCACCTGAGTAAGTCAGAGGAGGATTTACAGACACTGCAGAATGAGTTTGAGCTTGTAGGAGGAGCAAGTCTTTACCAGGTAATGTGTAAGAAAGAGAATTTCAAATAAAAAGAAAGAGCATGGGTCAAAACCAGAGAGGCATAAAAGAACATCGTATATTCAGAAAGCCTTCTGGGACTATGGCATGGAAGGGTACAGAGAGAAAGTAGATGGAGTTGAAGATGAAAAAATAAACTGGAAGCATCTTGGGGAAAAAGGGTAAGCCATGATAAAGTCTGCATTTGGTTTTGTAGGAATGGGTGTTATTTAACATTCTACAATCATAGTAGTGGTAAATCAACTTGATAAGGATGTTAGTTTTTAAAAAATAATGTTGCCCTAGCCAGGTTGGTTCAGTGGTTAGAACATCAGTCTGTGGCCTGAAAGGTCCTGGGTTTGATTGAGATCAAGGGCATGTACCAGTTGTAGGCTTGATCCCTGGCCCCAGTCGGAGCAGTTTTGGGAGGCAACCAATAGATGTTTTGCTCTCTCCCCCTGCCCTTCCACTCTCTTTCTCAAAAAAAGAAAAGAAAAATATTTTTGGGTGAGGATTAACAAAAAAATAAAAAAGATACTGTGGAGAGAATCCAAGATGGTGGCATAGGTGAGCGCCTAAACTACTGCCTCGCACAATTTCAAAACTACAACTAAAAGATAGAACGGACATCATCCAGAACCACAGGAAAGCTGGCTGAGTGGAAATTCTACAACTAGAAGGAAAGAGAGGGACTCACGGAGACGCAGATGAGCTGCAAAGAGTGGAGATATGGAGATGTGCGTGTATGGAGAGAGCAGGTGTTGGATTGCCTTGCTGGCTTCCTCTGGCAGGAGAGAAATGGGAGACCTCCAACTACACTGAACTCCTTATCCTACGGCGCTGAACCCCAGGTCCAGCCGAAACTCATATGGGGAGTTTGGACTGTGAAAAGGGAGAAGTGCACGGAAATTTAGGGGAGCCGAGAAAGGTCAGAAGTCTGTGGGTGTGGACTCCGCTGTGCGCAGAGGACGGACTGCTGATTGTGCTGCTGGCTTGTGGGCGGGAGGCAGAGCCTACAGACTGCGCCATTTCTAACTCCACTAAACCCCAGTTTTGGCGAGACCCTGGGGATCCAGACTCATACAGTCTCAGAGCGCAGGGGAGCCAGAAAGACAGCGGTCTAGAGGCACTGCGTGTGCGCACAGGGACCACTCCAGTGATTACCTAGAGTCACGTGAGACCCAGGGGCCACGTAGGGCAGGCCCAATGGAAGGCGAGGTGTCCGTTAAGCCCTGAGATTCCACCCCTTGCAAGCTCAACAGAGAGGCTTTTGCAGTTCTGCAAGTCTTGTATCATAAGGCTGAATCTAACACAGAAGTTCTCCCAGCATAGTAAAAATGCAGAGACAAAGGAAGAGATCACACCAAAAATAATGGAGGAAAACAAACGAATGGATATAGAGTTCAAAACACGCTTATAAAGTTTCTCAAGAATTTCCCAGAAAAGTTGGATAAATTTAGCAAGACCCAAGAGGAGATGAAAAAGGACCAACTAGAAATTAAACATACACTGTCTGAAATAAAAAATATTATACAGAGACCTAACAGCAGACTAGAGTAATGCAAGAATCAAGTAAAAAATTTGAAATATAAAGAATCAAAAAACACTCAACTGGAAAAGAAAAGAATCTAAAAATGAGAAGATAATGTAAGGAGCCTCCAGGACAACTTCAAGTGTACCAACATCAGAATTGTGGGGGTGCCAGAAAAAGAGAGAGAACAAGATACTGAAAACCTATTTGAAGAAATAATGACTGAAAACTTCCCACATCTGGTGAAAGAAATAGACTTACAAGTCCAGGAGGCACACAGAACCCCACATAAAAGGAATCCAAAGAGGACCACACCAAGACACATTATAAAATACCAAGAGCAAAAGACAAAGAGAGAATATTAAAAGCAGCAAGAGAAAAACAGTTAATTACCTACAAGGGAGCACCCATATGATTGTCAGCTGATTTCTCAACAGAAACGATGCAGGCCAATGGGAGTGGCAAGAAATATTCAACATGATGAATAGCAAGAACCTACAACCAAGAATACTCTATCCAGCAAAGCTAACATTCAGAATTGAAGGTCAGATAAAGAGCTTCACAGATAAAAAAAAGCTGAAGGAGTTCATCAACTCCAAACCAGTATTATATGAAATGCTGAAAGGTACTCTTTTAGAAGAGAAAGAAGAAAAAGGTAAAAGATAAAAAATTATGAACAACAAATACATATCTATCAACAAGTGAATCTAAAAATTAAGTGAATTAATAATTTGATCAACAGAATAAACTGGTGAATATAATAGAATCAGGAGCATGAAAGGGAGTGGACTAATAATTCTCAGGGGGAAAGAGGTGAGGGTGGTGCAGGGAGAGTCTGGACAAAAATCATACACCTATGGATGAGGTCAATGCGGGAGAGGTAAGGGTAGAGGGAGGTTGGGAGCTGGGGGTAGGGGAGCTATGAAGGGGAAAAAAAAGAGAAACAAATGTAATAATCTGAACAATAAAGATTTAATTAAAAAAAAAAAAAGATATTGCTTCCTGGAATAAAGACTAGAAGTGCAGAGACACAGTAAACGGAGTAACCAATCTAGTAACTGAGGGCCAGGATCAAGGTAGTGGGAACAGTGAGAACACAGAGGAACTAACAAAGCTAAAAGATATTTAGGAAATGCAATAGGGAGGATTTATAAACAATAGACTTGATGTAGAGGGGGAAATTATGGAGCTTGGGAAGCTAAATAAATGGTACCATTATTCTTGGGTACTAGAAGAAAAGTACCAAATTTTAGCACAACACTCTTCCTAGGGCTTGTTCCACAGGACTTATTTAGAAAAGATTATATATAACAGATGTTTCTATTGGGTTTAGAGAAAGGATAGTACAATGCTATGGTTAAGAGGCTGGACCTAGAACCAAACTGCCTAGGACCCCAACCCCATCTTCCAAACTCACCAGCTACATGACCTTGGACATATACGTATATCACTTAAACCATCTATGCCTTAGTTTCCTCATCTGGAAATGGAGATAATAATGGTACCTGCCTCATATTATTTGGAGAATTAAATACTTTAGTAAATGTTACTATATACCTGGCCCATAGTAAGTATAGTACTAATTGATAAAATCCAAGACATTGCCTAACGTATGAAAATTTCCACTTACACTAGCAGTATTTTTACAAGGCTTTAATGTATTTATTCCCTAATGAAACAGTAATCCTTATATTATACTTCATTATATCATTTAAAATTACATTAGCCCTAGCTGGTCTGAGTTAGTGGATAAGAGTGTTGGCCTACAGATTGAAGGGTCCCAGGTTTGATTCCGGTCAAGGGCACGTACTTGGGTTGCAGGCTCAACATCCAGCCCTGGTCGGGGTACATACGGAAGGCAACCAATCAATGTATCTCTCTCACATCGATGTTTCTCTCTCTGTGTCTCTCGTCCTCTCTTCCACTCTCTCTAAAAATCAATAGAAAAATATCCTCAGGTGAGAATTAACAAAAATAAAAAAAACAAAAAACACTAAAAACAAAAAAACCCACATTAAACCCATAAGACTAAAATTTAACTTTTATAAAGAAACTTTGACGTGACTGGTGTAGCTCAGTGGTTGAGCATTGACCTATGAACCAGGAGTCTGGTTCGATTCCTGAACAACATGCCCAGGTTGTAGGCTTGATCCCAGAATGGGGTGTGCAGGAGGCAGCCAATCAATGATTCTCTCTCGTCATTGATGTTTCTATCTCTCTCCCTCTCTGAAATCAATAAAAAAAATTTAAAAAACCCCACTCAGAAAACTAGTAATTTAAGATAATTTTCTCAACCTAAAAAGAGTCACCTAGGAAACCTACATCTAACTTCACAATTAATGGTTTAAGACCAAATACTTTCCCAAGAAGATAAGGATAAGGTAAAGATGCCTGCCCTCAACACTTCCATCAGCACTGTAGTGGAAGGTAGACTACAGTACAATGGTGTAAAGAAAAGGAAATGGCATCTAAATTGGAAAGAAAATACGTATAATTATTTTTATTAGCAGATGACTATCTATGTAGAAAATACTAAGGAATCTACAAAATAGTTACTAGTGAATTTATTTATTTAGTAAGGTTGCAAGATATAAGACCAATATTGAAAAAACAGTATTTAAAATTTTTTTTATATATTTTATTGATTTAAAATATATATATATTTTATTGATTTTTCACAGAGAGGAAGGGAGAGGGATAGAAAGTCAGAAACATCGATGAGAGAGAGACATCGATCAGCTGCCTCCTGCACATCCCAGACTGGAGATGTGCCCGCAAGCAAGGTACATGCCCCTGACCAGAATCGAACCTGGGAACTTTCAGTCCACAAGCCGACGCTCTATCCACTGAGCCAAACCGGTCTCGGCTATTGATTTTTTACAGAGAGGAAAGGAGAGGGACAGAGAGCTAGAAACATCGATGAGAGAGAGACATCGATGCAACCAAGGTACATGCCCTGGACCGGAATAGAACTTGGGACCTTTCAGTCTGCAGGTTGACGCTCTATCCACTGAGCCAAACTGGTTTCGGCAAACACTGTATTTTTATACATTAGCAAATATAAAAAACTAAAAGGTAAAAAACACATAATTTACAAAGCATCCAGAAATAATCAAGAATTAATCTAACTAAAGATGTATAAGCTGTGTACAATGGAAACTATAAAACACTGTTGGAAGAATTTAGAAACCTAACTAAATGGAAAGTTTGCCATATTCATATATAGAAGATCAATTTAAAATGTCAATTCTCTCCAAACTGATCTACAGATTCTATACAATTCCAATTATAATCTTAGCTGGCATTTCTGTAGAAAGTGACAAGCTGATTTTAAAATCTGTATGAAATATAAACTACCTAGAGGGACCAAAACAACTTTAAAAATGTTTTTATTGATTTCAGAGAGGAAGGGAGAGGGAGAGATGGATAGAAACATCAATACTGAGAGAGAATCATTGATCGGCTGCCTCCTACACTCCCCGCTACTGGGAACTGAGCCTGCAACTAGGGCATCTGTCCTTGACTAGAATTCAAACTGGGACACTTCAGTCTGCAGGCAGATGCTCTATCCACTGAGTCAAACCAGCCAGGGCCAAAACAACTTTTATAAAGAAAAATAAAATTGGAGGACTTATACAAAAAAAGATGTTTAAAATCACTGGTTATTAGAAAAATGCATCAAGACACCATTATACTTATTAGAATGGCTAAAATTAAAAAGACTGATTATCTTTCTTTAAAATAATTTTTTTTTATTGATTTCAGAGAGGAAGGGAGAGGGAGAGATAGAAACATCAATAATGAGAAAGAATCATTGATTGGCTGCCTCCTGCATGCCCCTTACTGGTGTCCAAACCTGCAATCCCAGCATGTGCCCTTGACCAGAATCGAACCTGGGACCCATTCAGTCTGTAGGCTGATGCACTATCCATTGAGCCAAACCAGCTAGGGCCTGATAATCCTCCTTAACAAGGATGAAGAATAACAACTCTCATGCACAGCTGATAGGAATGTAAAATTGTATAATCATTTTGGGAAAAAGTTTCTCATTTAAAAAAAAAGTTACACTTCACCACATGACTCAGCCATTCTATTTCTAGATATTACCCAAGAGAAATGAAAGCATAGGTCCATACAAATAATACATAAAATGGCTCATGTAAGCTTTATTCACAATAGCCAAAAGCTAGTAACAACTTGAATGTTCACCAACAGCTATATAAATAATCATAATATATCCATAAAATGGAATACCACTCAGCAATAAAAAGTTATGAACTATTGATATGCAAACATGGATGAATGTCAAAATAATTTTGTTGAATTTCAAAGTTAGACAATAATGTCCATACTGTATTATTCCACTTGAAATGCAAAACGATCTATAGAGACAGAAAGCAAAACAGTGATTGTCTGGATCTGGATACATGAGTGGGACAGAGGGATTACCAAGGGTCACAAAGAAACTTTTGGTGGTGATGGATATGTTAATTTAATTTTATCTAGTGATGATTTCAAACATATGTCAAAATTTATCAAATTGCATACTTTCAACATTGCAGCTTATTGATATCAATTATACATCAACAAAGCTGCTAAAAACCATTAGCCTATCTTGCATTTTGAATGGATCATTTACACAGCTAATTTTATAACATTATACATTTAGAAAGTACCGGTTCAATAAATGATGTAAATCTTGACATACTTGAAAGTTGACATATTTCAGTATGCAATATCAAAAATATTCACTAATATTATTAATCTTTATTTTTCAAAATCTTACCAATTATTTTTAATGGCATTTATAATATAATTGATATAGCGAAATAGATGTAAAATAGAACACACCATGGAAGCAAATGAAGAACACAGCAATTTTTAAACAGTTTATAAAAATTAAGAATGGAATTTCAGACAAGTATTTAATTGTTGTTATGCAAACTCATGATAATGAGAACAAGTTTTCCAAACTTGTAATTACTGCTGACGAGCATGACTTTTATCATTGTCCTTAAATATTGTCAGGTATTTTCCTTAAAGTGACAGACTCACTTAGTGAATTTTTAAGAAAATGTCTAACAAACACTAAAGTCTAAATAATCATAGTCTGTCAGCATTCTTTTAAGTAAAAATGGTGTTTTTTAAAAAAAATATATTTTATTGATTTTTTACAGAGAGGAAGGGAGAGGGATAGGAAGTCAGAAACATCGATGAGAGAGAGACATCGATCAGCTGCCTCCTGCACGCCCCACACTGGGAAATGTGCCTGCAACCAAGGTGAATGCCCCCGACCAGAATCGAACCTGGGACCTTTCAGTCTGCAGGCCGACGCTATATCCACTGAGCCAAACCGGTCTCGGCTAAAAATGGTGTTTTATGAAAAAAGTAGCTAGGTCAGTTGCAACTCAATTACTAAAATGCTTTACTAGAGAGAACCATCATACTTCAGTATATGAAGTGCTTAATGCATACCTCCCATCTTACTATGTATGGGATGAAGAAAAAAGTATACTCAAGGACATTCTTAAATGAACTTGAGGGAAAGAATACAGTGATTATTATTAGTACAGTCTGATGCTACTGCCTTGATTTATGCTAAGGTACCAGAAATTTTATTAATCATTAGAGGCCTAGTGCATGAAAATTTGTGCACTTGGGGGGATGGGGGAGGTGCGTGTGCACTGCCTTGGCCAGGCCTGTGCCTTCTCGCAGTCCAGGAGCCTTCAGGGGATGTCTGACTAATGACTTAGGCACACAGTCTGACCTCCCTCTGTGGAAGGCAAGTGGGTGGGCCGATCAGGGGACAGAGGTAGCTGGCCCTGCTCCCCTCCCCTGATTGCTGTCCTCTCCCTCTGGCTCACGACTTGGCTGGCCTGGCGCCGTCTGCTTGCTGGCCCCGCCTGCCCCCACCAACCGGTCATTTTGCCATTCGGTCAATTTGCATATTAAGCTTTTATTATATAGGATGACTTTTGCATTATGAATATAAATGTTGACCTAGCTGGTTTGGCTCAGTGGATAGAGCGTCAGTCAGTGGACCAAAGGGTCCTAAGTTTGGTTCTGGTTAAAGGCATTAAATAAAAATAAACACCAACATGATGAAAAAGGCAAAAGACATAATAGTATTATTATGAAAATGGTTTGACATCAGAGACTTACTAGAAAGGGCCTCAGAACCAAGGCTTTATATCAAGATTTTTACGAACTATAAATAACATAAGTAAAACCTTACTTTTGTGGGATCTTGTCATCCTATCAGATTTAGTAGATGCATCTTTAACTCGGTTATGATATTCTAAAAGGAATGTTCGTTCATGTTCAAAGAAATCATCTACATCCTATAGGATC
>PVJN01047891.1:0-15803 GCA_004026805.1 Lasiurus borealis
AGGGATTTTAAGGCACCATAAATACTCAATCAGTGTCCAATAAGGTTCTGGTTCCATTCCAACTGCCATTTTAAGGCTTCCTACTGTTTTGCATTAAAACACTGTGGTATGGAGATCCTGGACGATGGCGGCATAGGTAAACACCTACATTGCTGCCTCGCACAATTTCAAAACTACAGCTAAAAGACAGAACGGACATCATCCAGAACCAGAGGAAAGCTGGCTGAGTGGAAATTCTACAACTAGAAGGAAAGAGAGGGGCTCACAGAGACCCAGAGGAGCTGTAAAAAGCTGAGGTAAGAAGATGCGCATGTGGAGAGAGCGAGTGCCAGAGAACCTGGCTGGCTTTCTCTGACGGGAGAGAGATGGAGACTCTCAAAAGCATTGAACCCCTTATCCTATGACACTAAACCCCAGATCCAGCCAAAACTCATACAGGGGGAGTTTGGACTGTGAAAACGGAGAAGTGCACGCAAAAGATCAGAAGTCTGGTGGCGTGCATGGCACTGCGCGCAGAGGACCAAAGGCTGATTGTGCCACTGGCTTTCACCAGTGGGTGGGAGACAGACCCTCCCAACTGTGTCACTTCTAACTCCACTAAACCCCGGTTTCAGGCGAAACCCTGGGGACCCAGACTCATATGGTCCCCGGAGCATGGGGGAGCTGGAGAGGCAGCAGTGTAGAGGCACTGCAACAGAGTGGGCGCACAGGGACCACTCCAGCAATTGCCCAGTCACGTGAGACTCAGGGGCTGTGGAGTCAGTGCCAACTGGAAGGCGGTCCCTTAAGCACTGAGATTCCACCATCCCAAGCTCAACAGAGAGGCTTTTGCGGTTTTGCAAGTCTGGTATCATAAAGCTGAATCCAACAGAGAAGTTCTCCCGGTATAGTGAAAATGCCGAGACAAGGGAAGGGATCACAAACAAAAGAAATGGAGAAAACAAGTGACTGGATATAGAGTTCAAAACCACGCTTATAAGGTTTTTCAAGAATATCCTAGAAAAGTTGGATAAAATTAGTGAGACCCAAGAGGAGATGAAAAAGAACCTACTAGAAATGGAAAAGGTCCAACTAGAAATTAAACATACACTGACTAAAATTAAAAATATTATATAGAGACCTAACAGCAGACTAGGGGAAGGCAAGAATCAAGTAAAAAATTTTAAATATAAAGAATCAGAAAACACTCAACTGGAAAAGCAAGAAGAAAGAAGAATCCAAAAATGTAAAGATAATGTAAGGAGCCTCTGGGACAGCTTCAAGCATACCAACATCAGGATTGTGGGGGTGCCAGAAGAAGAGAGAGAGCAAAATACTGAAAACCTATTTAAAGAAATAATTATCGAAAACTTCCCACGTCTGGTAAAAGAAATAGACTTTCAAGTCCAGGGAGCACACAGAACCCCACATAAAAGGAATCCAAAGAGGACTAAACCAAGACACATCATAATTAAAATACCAAGAGCAAAAGACAAAGAGGGAATATTAAAAGCAGCAAGAGAAAAACATTTATTTACCCACAAGGGAGCATCCATACGATTTCCAGCTGATTTCTCAAAAGAAACAATGCAGGCCAGATGGGAGTGGCAAGAAATATTCAACGTGATGAATAGTAAGAACCTACAACCAAGAATACACTATCCAGCAAAGCTATCATTCAGAATTGCAGGGCAAACAAAGAGCTTTACAGATTAAAAAAAAAAAAGCTAAAGGAGTTCATCAACTCCAAACCAGTATTATATGAAATGCTGAAAGGTACTCTTTAAGAAGAAGAAAAAGGTAAAAGATAAAAAATTATGAACAACAAATGCATATCTATCAACAAGTGAATCTAAAAATTAAGGGAATTAAAAATTTTATGAACAGAATAAACTGGTGAATATAATAGAATCAGGAGCACAGAAAGAGAGTGGACTGATAATTCTTAAGAGGGATGGGGTGAGGGGTGTACAGAGAGAGACTGGACAAAAATCATACATCTATGAATGAGGTCAACGGGAGAGAGGTAAATATAGAGGGAGGGGTGGGAGCCGGGTGGAGGGGAGCTATGGAGGGGGAAAAGAGAAACAAATGTAATAATCTGAATAATAAAGATTTAATTAAAAAATAAAATAAATAAAACACTGTGTTATGTTTGAAACTTTGCTGTAAAAGGCACCAATCTTTCAACCATTTCCCCCAGTTTATGGTTACTCAAAGATCTTTAAGAAATCAAGACATTCCTAATGAGCAAGAGCCACTTAAAGCACATCTCAGAAGAAGCCCCTTAGAATTAGGATAAATTTAATACTTCCTGTAAGAAATTTGCACACATCTGAAGACCGAAAACAATTTGGATATGAGTGACACACATCAATTCCTGCCAAAAGATTTTTGTTCTTCATTTATCTTTGCAAAAAACCTTGTCCATTGATTGTAAAACTTACTGGTAGAGAGTGGCAGGGTGGGATGGGCATGCTATTTAATAGCATCATTGGTTTTCTCCAGGAAAGATCAGCTTGAAGCTGTGCTCTTTCCCTAGGGGGCAATGCTTGCCTGAGCACTCCTTCAATGCTATTGGCCTTAGCAACAGCAGCTATCACTACCATAGCTTCCTGCCAGCTGGTCCTGGGATGGATTTGTTGTTGCTGCAGAGCTACGTCCAGAGAGATTGATGATTATAGCCACTAACTTTGTCTTTGCAGACTTGATTGCTCTCTGGTATTGACACTACTAGTTGCTTGTGGCAAAACCTGAGTGTATAATAAGAAATTAGGCAAGGATAAGGAGTCAGGCCACCTGACTCCAGAACTGAAACCTACTCAAAGCAATCCCACCTGCACAATGGACAGGTAGAAGGCTTCCTATCTGCTCCAAATGTGACATTCAGTCTTTGTCTTCTCATATTCTCAGTTGAATTCCCACCAGTGATTCAGGGAAAAACACAGATTTTTGTGTTTTAATGTATGGTGGAGCCTAGGGGAGAGAGAGAGAGAGAGAGAGAGAGAGAGAGAGAGAGAGAGAGAGAGAGAGAGAGAGAGAGAGAGAGAGAGTTTACTGAAATGGGAAATCGTGGAGGTCATGGAGAAAGAGACAGAGATTTCCTTGTACTGTATTTTTTAATATATTATTTTTTATTTCAGGAAGGAAGGGAGATTGAGAGAGAAAGAGAAACATCAATGATGAGAGAGAATCATTGATCCACTGTCCCTTGCATGTCCCACACTTGGGATCAAGCCCACAAACCAGGAATGTGCCTCATCCAGAATCAAGCCATGACCTCCTGGTTCATAAGTCAATACTCAACCACTGAGCCTTGTACTTTATTGTTATCTTTCTTTCCAACATCAGCTCATCCAAAATAAGCTAACTCTATACACCCACACTAAATGGGCCTGTGGTTGGTTATGCAGTAGCTGAGTATAGCATAATAAGAGTAGATTTAAGATCACAAATGTAATTCCATTATGGGCCAGGAGGCAGATTTTACCCCTCACTAGAACCTTCCTCCTAACAAATGCACAGTACCAGTCACAAAGCCAGCCAGGGAGAAGAGAATCAGGTTAATTTTTTCTCATCCCTAGGTAAATAAATCAAAGATGGCTTGCTACTGATGGTGAGTCAGAAATTTTTATATCAGATATGAAGAAAATCAAGTTATAGGAGGCACATTTTAAAACTTAAAGAGTGCATCTCTGTACATATGTATGTCTGAAAGTATATAAATATGTTATATATATAAAGTCATTTCATAGTATCAGATATCCATTTAGATATTCTTCTGAGTTATAAAAGAATACATTTCTCAGAACTTTTTCAAGGGTATTGTACGAGTCAGGGAAATGGTACACTCAAATTAGGATGACTCAAGAGGGCTCATAAAGGGACTCTTTTCAAATTATAGCAGGGGATAGCAGCAGAAAGCCACAATCCAGTAAAAGTAAAAGGGAATTAAAAATTTGATGAACAGAATAAACTGGTGAGATGGGAGAAGGAGTCTTAACCAGAAGTCTTCTTTCTCTTAAGTGACCACCCTAGAGGGACAGAGCCAACTCCACCGGGAGGAATAAAAAAAAATTATATTCTGACTTCTCTTCCCTCCCTGACCTCCTGTTGGCTCTCTCCATGACCAAACCCACTGGAAACCAAGGGGCAAGGGAACCTATCTGGATATTTGTCCCCTAAGGCCACAAACAGAAGGCAAAAAAGAGAAGGTAGATGTAGGGGTAGACAGACATCCCATTTATGATTAATCATTAGACACTTTAAATACATTGATGAATGGCTGCACAAATTTCCAGTTTCCTACATTATGTTGTTTTTATAATAACTTGATCGCAATACTTTGGGCAGAATATCTACACTAAGACATTTTGGTTTGGTTATGGGAAATCCCAACCCTAAAATTGGGTCAACTAATTAGAATTTCTATGGAAAATAAAATAATATCCTTTTTTTAAAAAGGAGTGTAATGATTTTAATCAAATTGGTAATGATATTTGACCTCTAACCTGTTTATTTAAAATGAAAGATAAGTAATAGTAATCTGTGAGCATGAAAGAATTTACATGTAAACAAACATAATTATACCCAATAAGATTAATAAACCTTTTTTTTTTACATCTCCTAATTACATTTTACAATGAGAAAGCACAGCAGCTCCTAAGGGAAAGAGTTGTTATAATTGATCAGGTTGCTAGTAGTGGGGGAATTTTTAAGCCTAACTACCCTGCATATATTTATTCAAAAGTTCTAATAGCAAGTTGGGTTTAAAACCTTTACTTTGTAAGGAAGAGACTTTAATATTTCAACTAAGTGTATAGTCTCCTTAGTTTATAGCTTCTCCTGATCTTTAATTTTTCCTTATTAAAAAATAAAGTGAATACTATTTGTTGTACTTTCCTTGCATTTCAGAACTCTGTGATTTCTAGAAAATGATAACCAGTACCTATGCAATGTTACAGCCAAAATAAAAAGATTAGTTCAATACATGTACTTTTCCTGATTAGAAGTTAAATTAAATGTAACCTTTTTTATGGCTACTTTTTCAATTAATTCATTCAACATTTTAGCTCCCACTATGTGCCCAACCATGATAGGCGCTGAGGATAGGGCAGTAAACAACACATGGTCCTCTCACCCCCACCATCTATATGATCAGATGGAAAAGACAGGCATTTAGTAAACCATCACCCAAATAAACATGTAGCAGCAGTTGTAATGACTGCTGGGAAAGAGAAATATGGGCTAAAAGAAACCAGGTAACTCATCTGATCTGGGGGAACTGGGAAGGCTTCCATGGGGAAGTAACATTAAGTCAACACATGAAAAATGGAGGAAAGGGAATGAAGACCCCACACCAGCCACACATTGCCTTTCACTTCAGGCTTCCTTCAGATGTGTAAATGGCCCAATTTGTAGAAGTGAGGAGGAGGGGTGATTGACTGACAAATACAGTGGTACCTGGAGATACGAGTGCCCTAACATATGAGATTTTTGAGATACGAGCCGTCGTCGAGCGAGCAATTTTTGCTTTGAAATACGAGCAACAGTTGAGATAGGAGTAATCATGCGGATCGTCCAGCTGCACACGACCCACCAGTTTACCACAACTTGAGGTCTCATAGTTTCCCATGCTTCAAGGTTATGGAACGAATTAAACTCATATCTCAAGGTACCACTGTACTTCCTTTTAAAAACTTGCCACAGCTCTGAATAATAGTAAAGCAAAGACCACCATTCCCTGTGCTTTTTACCCAGAGCATTTTGAAATAGTATATGCATAATTTGGTTTCTCATATTAGAACTATTTAAGAAAACAACTGTGTAATTATCAGCAGGAAATTGCATTGTGTTCTCAAAGGTCCTGAGGTTTAAGGGTCAGGAAAAATGAACAAATGAATGGACAGGAGGGGTGTGAGAAAATAAATGAATCCAGCAGAAACTGAGCCCATAGAAGAGAAACAACTTTTAAGGCAAGAACCCAGCAAAAAATAAATGTAAACTTTATATTACTTATAAGCTAGTTGTTTCCTTGGGAAAGTAAAAAGTGATTGAAAAGTAAAAGGAAGCTTCCATTTTTACTCAGGCTGTGAAGACTTCTTTGGATATGATTTCAAAAGACAGGAGAAGCAGGTTAGAATTAACTCAGGAGAAGAATAATGTGGCCTCTTTTTTTATGAGATAATATACATTTTTGGTATCTCTCAGGAAGAGGAGAGAGAAATAAATGGATCTGTCCACCTCTAAAAACTCTGTTCAGTGACCCAGCAGCCCAGAGGGACAAGGAGAATGTCATTTGCTGATCTTATTATTTCTAACTACTACTGCCAGGATTCAACTGCATTCTGAAATAAAGATACTTCTTTGATACCTTCTGAAGAAAGTTTTCAAGCAGCTTGGGATTTCAAAATAAAATCTATCTCTAAGTATTTTTTAAGGTAGGAAAAAGTTTGCAATGACTGCTTTAGAACAGTCAAATTTTTCTCTAAAGAGGTTTTGGTGGGTTTTTTTTACTTAGGTACAAAAATATAATCAGTTACCATTTGTTATATTAGAAAAAACAAAATGATGCTGGGGCACATTCTTAGCATCATTTGCTAAATATGCCACTTAAAATTTTAACTCTCCTGCCCACTCAGTCCCATCACTGCTGACTTCAAACTAACACCTAGCATTTAATTTTTCTCTTCTGCTGATTTCCTTGCTGTGCAATCACAACTGTGGTTCAATTTTTCCCCCAAGCATGTCAGCACTAAAAAATGTGCTTTGCTTTCCTCTTGTATGATACACTGTTGTATAACTTTGACCTGTCTTGTCTGGTCCTCATCTTTCTTAATTTTTTATTGGCCAGGTGAGCCATAATAAGTGAAGACTTTTTAAAAATTAAATTTGGGTCTAAGTTTCCTTGAGAGGAAAAAAATTACCCATATGTTTTGGTATGAAAGATAGATTCATATGCAAAAGATCTTACCAGCACTGACTACAGTTGCTGTAGTAATGAAGTTTACTCTACAACCTTGCGGCTCAGTGTTGCCAGCAAACCCACAGCATCAGCATCACCTGGGAGCCTCTTAGAACTGCAAGACCTCAGCCCAAATGTACTGAATGAGAATCGCATTTTAACAAGTTCTCCAGGTGATTCATGGGCACAATAAAGTTGGAGAAGCACTGTGCTAGTCTTTAAAGCATTGACTGCATATTCAAGCGCCCTGTATTTCCTTTTGAAAATTTTTCAAATCATGCACAAAGGCTTTAAGTGCATCCATTGGAAGGATTATTTTGGTAGGTCTAAATGTTGTCCTCATGAGGAGATGTAAAAGTTTCAAGTTCACTTTCCGATGAAGTTGGTGCCTTGAACATGATGTTCATTTCCCCTGAGGTGAGCAATACCTCCTGATAGTTGGAAATTTCTTTTCAAAAATATTCCACGACTCCAAAATTATAATCATACTTTAAGTGTATTGTGTTTCAATTTTTGCATCCAATGCTGGCATGAAGTTTATTTTTAGTGTCATTGCAAATGATTAGTATCTCACCTACTGTGTTGACTCAGTAAGAGGTATTTTAATATGTTTCTTACTTATTTAGAAATAATATATGACTCTTTGGAAAATAAAAATTTGACCAAGGCCACAGGACTGAGTATCAATATAAGATGCAATATACCATGTCATTAATATATTTCCTACAGTATTCACATGCAAGATATGTGAGATATTCATTTTTATGATTCTTGTTGCTGTAGGCGACCCGTGAAAAATATTTTTTTCTTCTTTCTCTCATGTGTGTGTGTGTGCATATATGTGTGTGTATACCCTCCATAAGAGCAATCAAGCTTTTGTGCCCCAGAGATTGAACAGTTCTCATATTCTGAAGCTGAAGCCTGCAGACACTCTACAGCTGAATTATCTACAGGAAGATCACCCAAGTTTGAGGAGGAGGATTTATAAATGGAAGTGGAGAGAGAATGGTGTTCCATCAGGGACTGGGAATGGTGGAGATCTTCATTGTGCTCCCTTCCAGGGCCTCGGAATCCAGAAACCTCGTCAAAGAAGCCTTTTCCTACACTTGCCAATGAAGGAATAGAAGGAGTCACCTCCTTTAATAGCCCCTGGGGGCTGCGGTGAGTATCTCTACAGCACACATCTCTGCAGCATGGGAAACAATGAATGACTTTCTTGACACTCTAGTCAATGTGGGTCAGTGCCAGAGTTATCCGATATAGAAGAAAATTTCTTGCTCTCAAGTTTTGAAGATCAAATTCATTCCTTACACCTACTCCCTATCAGAGGGCTTGAGAGCCGACTCTGGAATACACTGTTCTTTTTTAGCAGAAGCTGGGAAAGTACTTTGTACACAATACATGACCGCATGTGTTATTGATTAACTACCTTCTAGTGACAGTAAAACAACTCAGAATTTCTGACTTATAGTATCTGCAGACTACCTGGTAAAACTGCTTCTCAAATGCTTCCCACATTTTTAGTGCTTAAATGAAAATATACTTTACTTTTTTATGAAGAGCTAACTCCTCTTTCATAGACCATAACTTAGATATATGAAGACATTTATTGTGTTTCCAATCCTCTCTAATTTTCTAAATAGTCTAAATATGTAAATGTTTGCATAATGGTTTTCCAGAGACTGTATGCAAATATCATTGGGCCCTCTTTAAAAACAAAGAAGCAGTGAAAAACAAAACAAAGCGAAAACCTTCCAGACACTTCTATCTTTAACAAAAAATACTATTTCAAACTTTCACTTGATAAGACATCCCTATTTAGATACGCTTTACTTTTTTTAATTCTAAGAAATAAAATTTGAGACCATTTAAAGCAGCTCAAGATAGCATTTAAGCTTTTCATATATTGCCCTACCCAGTTTGGCTCAGTGGATAGATGTCAGGCTGTGTGGACTGAAAGGTCCCAGGTTTGATTCCTGTCAAAGGGCATGTACATTGGTTTTGGGCACATCCCCAGTAGGAGGTGTGCAGGAGGCAGCTGATGGATGTTTCTAACTCTCTATCTCTCTCCCTTCCTCTCTGTAAAAAATCAGTAAGATGTATTTTTTTTAAAAAAAAAGAATATAACCTACCTTAAACTGGGATGAATAATACTGAAAATGTAGACTTTTTTCTTTAGCAAACAAGTAGAGACAGGGACAACAGAGGGATTCAAGGTGGAAAAAAAACACAACACAGAGGAACAAACACATAAGAGGGGGAATTGAAAATGCTGAAAAATGGGGGACGAGAGGGCAGGGAGGGTGTGATTTTCAACAATGAAGAAATTATTTTAAGGATAGGAGCCCAGAAGAGTGAGAAGAAGATTAAATACTTGGTGAGAAACCAGGGAAAGAAATAAGACTAAAGATTGAGAAGATGATGAGTGGAGACAGAATTGAACATCAGAAACAAGAAAAGAAACTAGGAAAGAGGAGAGAGAAGTAGAAGTATTTAGCAGGGCACAGAATAGGCAAGACGCTTCTGATTTCTCTCCAGTTTTCCATTCTTGTTAATCATCTCCAGCCATCTTTCTGGATTGGTGTAGACGTTCAGGGTGGTCTCATTCCACCCATACTAGCCTCTTGGGTCACCAAATCCTTTCATGACTAATCATCAGCCAGGTGTTATAATCAATCAGGTCTGTATAACTTACAGAAAGTTAACTGCTTTATTCATAGTTTCTGATTAAACTTTACCAAATTTTCTTTAAAAATTCTTCAGATCTATGTCAACATAGTGTTAGTTCTCAACCTCCTGGAGAGTTTGCCGGGTATATCTGATACTGTCTCCCATCCACAAAAGGCATGGAAGGACCAAAGAAAGAGGCAGACCACTCCAGATCAGTAGGTGGCAGTTTTAATACACAAGAGAACTTAAAATAAGTTTTGTCTGAAACAATCGTGAAACGAGTAGTTTTTCACACACACCCGCCGAGTCCTAAAAGTTATAGTCACATATACTGCCCAAATGGTCTCAATAACACCCTGCTTCCTCAAGGCTGGGTCCTTGAAAGTGGTTCCATTTGTGGAAATGTGGGGAAAAAGTACATTCCAAGCACAGAGGTGGGGCTGAGGAGCCCCCTATTGCCCAGTCCAGTTCTGGGGTCAACTGTCATTCACATCATCTTGATTACCTCCTGCAGCAATGGGTCAAGTTTATTTCAAACATTTTGTAAGAAGCATCTTTTTATTCCCCATAAGAAATAGACACCATCAGTTAAAGAGAGCTCTCAATTTCCCACCACCAAACTGACAAACCTGACTTCCTAGGTACCCATTCTCTCTCCTCTCCTGTTACAAGAAAATACGTCGTTTTTTTCTAAGATCAAGCCTCAACTTATAACACACAGCAGCCAATCTCCTTTGACCCTAAAGGTTATCACCTCACCTCTCTCTCAAATCAGTAAGCTCATACTCTCAGCCAGTCTTTCCTGCCAGCATTTTTATGTATACAAGCCTCTCTTACTTAAAAAGAAAACACTTTTAAAAGAAAAAGGAGACTATTTCAAAAGCTCTCATCCAGCTTCTGCTCTCAAGCCTCCACTTTACAACTAAAATTTTAAAAATCAACTAAACCTACCCTCTCCAGTATCTTACCTCCCACTCTCTGCTCGGCATTAAATAGGGTTTCTGTCCCAACGCGCTACTGAAACTGTTCCAGGCAAGGCCACTAAGACTTTTCAAGTCACAAATCCAATGGCCAAATTTCAGTCCTCATTTCACTTAACCAACATCATTAAAATCTTGGCAATTCTTTCCCTAGCTCCTGCAACATGCTCTCTGGGTTTTGTTTTGCTTTGTTTTGTTTTTTTCCTGTCTCTAGATGTTCCTTCTTTGTCATCTCCTCGGGTTCATTGTTCTCTGCCTGGAATTTAAAAGTGTAAATTCCCAAGTTTAAATTTCTTCACGTACTTTCATTCTCACAAGGTGATAGCATCCTATCATGCCTAAAACTTTGATTACCACCCATATTACTAAAACTCCCAAATTTATCTCTTTAACCTATAATTCTTCTCTAAAATGCAAATCTAACATCAATAGTAGGGTAATGGACCTCCCTTTAGAATTTTCAAACTTACTTTAAATTCAATATGATCAAATCTGAATACACAGACTCATGCTTTGGGGCATGATGGAATAAATGGGGCTAGATATACTTTCCTTGACACTCTATAAGCAACTAGAAACCTGGACAAAATATATAGAATAAATATTTTTTAAAAACAGGTGGTTCAGGACTGTGATAGCTGAGCTGAGCCTTATGATTGTCCTGGCTTTCTGTATGTAAGAATCTTCTGGACTGTGGAGTAGGAAGGGTCATTTGAAGCAGAACAAGGTGAGTCCACGGAATTGAGAAGATAGAGTTTAAAGCAGTTAAAGTGACAGCACTTTGTTGAAGGAGCAGAGAAGAGGAAGCTAAGCAGAGAAAAGGCTCCAGATCCTGCAGAGGCTTCCCCTGGACTCTGCTGCTAAGTTCTAACTACATTGTATACTTTAAATTTATTACAATTTTGTTTGTCCATTATACCTCAGTAAAGCTGAAAAAAGAAATTCACCTGAATAGAAAAATACATAGAGGTAAAAAGTAAAAAGATAAAAAATACATACCATAGAAAGATTAATCATAAGGAAGCTAAAATAGCTATAACTAAACAAAGGACACTTCATAAGAAGGAATATTTTCTGAAATAAAGACATTTCATCCTAATAGAAACATAAGAAAACATAATCCTACATTTGTATGAAATCAAGTATCCTATCTAATAAGAGTAATATGTAAATTGACTGTCACTCCAACACACAAGATGGCTGTCCCTATGTGGTCAAAGATCCTGCCCCCATGTGGACACAAGATGGCCACTACAAGATGGCCAGCAGGGAAGGGCAATTGGGTGAGACCAGACCTGCAAGGGAGGGCAATTGTGAGCAATCAAGCCTGCAGGGGAAGGCAGTTAGGGGTGACCAGGCTGGCAGAGGAGGGAAGTTGGGGGCAACTGGGCCTACAGGGAAGGACAGTTGTGGGGGACCAGGCCTTCAGGGAGGGCAGTTAGGGGCAAAAAGGCTGTCAGGGGAGCAGTCAAGCATCAATCAAGCTGGCAGGGGAGTAGTTAGGGGGTGATCAGACTGGCAGGCAGAAGCAGTTAGAGGCAATCAGGAAGGCAAGCAGGCAAGCAGTTGGGAGCCAGCAGTCCTGGATTGTGAGAGGGATATCTGAATGCTTGTTTAGGCCTGATCCCGATAGGGTTCCCAGATTGGAGAGGGTGCAGGCTGGGTTCAGGGACTCCCCCCCGCCCTGCTCCTATGCACAAATTTCTATGTACCAGACCTCTAGTAGCATATAAAGATAAATGAGGCAACAACTGGATAAATCTCAAAAGAGAAGCATATAAATCTATACTTATAATTGGAGATTTTACCACTCCTATTCCAGAAATTGATGGATCCAGACATAGAAGATCAGTTCTAACATGGAAGATTTGAACAAGACTATCAACCAAATTGACTTAATTCACATCTATAAAATGGTCTGCTCAAAAACAGTAGAATGCACATTCCTTTGAAGTGAATATAAAGTACTGGCAAAGATAAACCATATGTTGGACCATAAAAATATGTTTAAAATGTTTTTTAAAGAATTAATGCTATTGAAGCATCCATCTTTTATAAAAGATGGATGCTCTTTGAAATTTTAACCCTGCATTTTGGCTTCTGTGAACACTTGCTTGCTTAAATAATAAGGAAAATGAGACTACTCCCATTCCAGAGAGGCCATGGACAGAATTGTCAGTGCAACTCTTGAGATATGGTCTCATGGCTCCTTCCCAGCACATAGGCCTTCTTTCCCAGAAGGTCTGGAAGTCTCATTCCCAAATTTGGGAGACAAAAAAGCTAGGAAAAGTATAAGTAGAAAAGGTTTCCTCCATGTTGAGAGGCCCAGAATTTGAAAGGCACATTTTTCTCTGGTCCTATCCTTAATAAAATGTAAATCCCTTTCTCTAAGCATGGCTTGTTTTTTTTTCCTGTCTTTGTAACATAATGGATCCCTGACCGGGAAGAAGGCCAAACATGCTGGTCTTTTGGCCTCCAGTGGGTGGACTGGGTTTGGAGCCCCGGGAGCTGGGTAGGCCTCTGGGAGGCCCCGCTTTGCTGATTTAGAATTGAACCAGGGACTTTGGGCACTCCCGGACCTCAGCCTAGGACCCAGCTGGCATCTGGAGAGAGTGGAAAGACACTTCTGGACCTGTTGACAGAAATGGTAAGGTAGCAGCCCTATCAGTAAGGACCATTCCGAGTGAGTGGAAGGGGGAGCTTAATCATCTCCCCGGAGCCAAGGACTTTCTCAGGCAATTAATCAGGAATCAGGTGGACTGTTTAAACTCTGAGTAAATATCTGGTAGAAGTCTAAAACTCAGACTGTCTGGTGTATAAATGTAAGTGTGAGAGTCTGTGTGAAAGATAGCACAAACCCTGCTTTGGGGGAAGACAGTAGAGAACTTCTAATTGCTTTTCTTTGATTTATAATTTTGCTGTGTTAGTTTAAACTTTTGGAATTCTAGGGTTAATTTAAGGGTATAAAATTTGTGAAGGTTGCCAACTCAGAGAAGTTTTAACAAAGGCTTGTTGGATTAAGATTAGTCATAATTAACTGCTTTGTAGGCTCGTTTTTTAAGCCCTGCTAGAAAACAGAGAATCATGTGGTCCCAAGAACTGTGACCCACCTGCCCTTCCTGATAGATTTACAGTGAGTCTCTCTTTGAGGGAGGAAAAGAGCCAAAAAGAGCAGGTGTGAGAAAGGGTAGAGGCAATGGAATTCACTCTCAGCCTCCTGAGATAGAGAAGCCCTAGACTGGGGGACAGAGGGATGGTTGGAGATATCAGAAGTGGTGAAGGAGGAGGAGGAAGATGTGAAATCTTCTGGGGCTTTAGAGTAAAGAAAGAAAATCTGGGAGGGAGAGCACCTATTCCTTAACTGTAAAAAGCCTGGTTATACAGGATCTCAGACTGCTTGCCTTATTTTCCCTGCTAAGGACAGATAAAATGGTTAACACAGAAAAGGCGGTGGGGCGGTGGGGTAGTGGAGGGGATCAGCAGGGAGAGCAGAGAGAGGTTTTTATTGATTTTGCTGGCTACAACCCGCTCTGCTGGTGTCCTTGGTTTCTTACTTATCTGAACTATGCTAGATTCAATGCTTTCTGCAAAACACAGTGGATCTTCCTCTGCCCTGTTTTATTCTTTTTAACCATTCCAATACACATAAAGAAAATCTCATTGTCTGAGCCTGGCAGGGTGGGGTTCCTGGGTACTTCTTGGGCAGTGGTGGAATATTCAGCAAAGGTACTTTAAGATATAATATCTTTAATGTTACAACTAGTTTAAGATTTTAAAATCTCTATCTCTCAAAAAAAATATTTTTACCTACTCTTAGTTTTATCGCAGAAGGTCTAAGTCATAAATGTTAATCTAAGAAATTCTAGCTGTTTACTTTTTAGGAATCATTAAAGGATTGAGGTTTCAAAGAAAAAAAGAATACTGAATAGAAGGTCTGAGGCATGGTTATGCGTTTTTAAAGGACATAGAAAGAAGGTTTGAACGCTAATTTGGAAGTGTAAAACGTATGCAGATTGTGTATGTAATAAGAAGGAGAAAAGAAATGTTGAAAGGAAATCAAATAATACAGGCCAGTAAGCCAGGAAGAGTAAATAATTTACATCCTGCCTCCCTAAACAGAGGGTTAATAGTTATGCCAAAGTACTTAGGGAGGGACTGATAAAAGAAATTTAACAGTTGCTGTTTGGGGAGGAGCCAAGATGGCGGCATAGGTAAACACCTACACTGCTGCCTCGCACAACAATTTCAAAACTACAACTAAAAGACAGAACAGACATAATCCAGAACCACAGGAAAGCGGGCTGAGTGGAAGTTCTACAACTAGAAGCAAAGAGAGGGGCTCACGGAGACCCACAGGAGCTGCAAAAAGCTGAGGTACGGAGATGCGCGCGCTGAGAGAGCAGTTGCCCGAGTACCTGGCTGGCTTTCTCTGACGGGAGGGAAACGGAGACTCCCAACGGCATTAAACCCCTTATCCTAGGACACTAAACCCCAGATCCAGCTGAAACTCATCCGGGGGGAGTTTGGACTGTGAAAAGGGAGAAGTGCACGGAAATTTAGGGGAGTCGCAAAAGATAGGAGGGTCTGGTCCCGGTCACGCACGCGCACACACAGGGCACCGGCACCACACTGAGGACAGATCGCATATTCTGCCGCTGGCTTTTGCTACTGGGCGGGAGATAGACCCTCCCAACTGCGCCACTTCTGAGTCCACTGGACCCCTGTTTCTGGCGAAACCCTGGAGACCTAGACTCCTGTGGTCCTGGTACACAGGGGAGCAGGGGAGCTGGAAAGGCAGCAGTCTAGAGCCACTGTGGGCGGGTGCGCACAAGGACCGCTCCAGCGATTACCCAGTCACGTGAGACTCCGGGGCCGTGGAGGGCGGGGCCAACTGGAAGACAAGGTGGTCCCTTAAGCCCTGAGACTCCACCCATCCCAAGCTCAACAGAGGCTTCTGTGGTCTTGCAAGTAAAAAAGTTTCCCCGACATAGTGAAAATGCCAAAACAAGGTAAGGGATCAAAAACAAAAGAAATGGAGGAAAAAAAACGACTGGATATAGAGTTCAAAACCATGCTTATAAGGTCTCTCAAGAATATGGTAGAAAAGGCGGATAAATTTAGCGAAAGCCTACTAGAGATGCTAGAGATGATGCATAAAATTAGCAAGCCCCAAGAGGAGATGAAAAAGGACCAACTAGAGACACTAACTG
>PVJN01047892.1:0-15823 GCA_004026805.1 Lasiurus borealis
GATCTTTTGTATGTGGTGCAGCTGTGAGATGAGTCTCTGTATTTGTCTCAGCTCAAAATTCAGGTTCTCCAGAAAGAAATTCTGATTGCCCATCTTAAGTCCCATGTCCACCCTGTGGTCAGGGGAAGGATCCTGTGATTAATAGTCTCACCAGATGAACATGGAATGGGATAGAGCAGCCCCTAAAAGTATGTGTGTGGTAGGAGTGGGTCTAGTTTATGCTACCAGAAAGGGGAGAAGGGATAGGCAGATAAATGTCATGGTGTCTAAGACTCCAGAATTTCTAAGGAATAAATAACAGCAAGTTCCTATATCGAAAGTGATGTTCCCACTGCATAACTCAGTAATTTCAAGAGCTTTTAGGGATGGCTGGTTCAAAGACTGACACCCAGTGGCTGGTTTGTGTCATAGAGGGTGCAGTCAACCTTTTTTCTTCTTATGAGCCTTGTAAATATTTCACATTCAATAATATTCATTGAGGGGGGACCAAGATGGTGGCATAAGGTAAACACCTATATGTGCTGCCTCTCATAACCACACCAAAACTACAACTAAAAAGCAAAACGACTATCCCCCAGAACCATGGGAAAGCTGGCAGAGTGAAAGTTCTACAACTAGAAGGAAATGAAAAAGTGCATTGAGACCTGGTAGGACCTGCAGAGGCTCAAAAAGGCAGAGGTACAGAGACCCACGCGCACGAAGCAGGCTGGCATGTGCTGTTTTTTTCAGTTGGGAGGGAGTTAAAAGTTCCCAAATGCTCTGAACTCCAGTTTCCAGCGAGATTCTGGGGACCCAGACTCATACAGGGAAAAACTGGACTGTCGGACATTGGGTCAGAAAGAGAGGGTGGCTCTCTCGCAGAGGTATGCACAGGAACCATTGTTTACTGTGTTGGGGCACGGAACGCAAGACATTGGGACTCAGAAACAAGGAAATACAGAGACGGCTGACTGGCAGCCAGCACTGTTTGCCATGCCTAGCGATTCCCTGAGACCCTGACCCGCCCAATTTACAAACCCACCCAGCTGTGCACAGCGGCTTTTGCATATGAATGGTCTACCCTCTAGCAGCTTAACCTAACAAATTGCAACTGGGTCAGACAACTCCAAAACTTCCAAACTCCAAGCCAAGAGGGGAAATCTGCAGATCTCCCTGTAGCTTCTGCTGGGTGGCCTCAGACACTAGCTGACTTGCACCTCCTTGGAGATTCAGGAACCAGTTTACCTAGAGGTCAGTGTGAGATGACACCAGATTTCAACTCCTCAGATAAATAAGTGACACACTCAAGAGGCAGACTTGGTGAGCATCAAAGCCCCACTGTCAGCTGATTTCTCAACAGAAGCAAGTCCTGACACATAGGGGTGTCTCCAGTATAGTAGTTCTTCCATTAGTAGACACAGCTAATCCTCACAGTCAATTGGCCTGGAGGTCAATTCCTCCCAGTGTACCAATAGCAATCAAGGCTTAACTACAAGACTGTGTACCCATCCCACAAAGGGATACATCAAGAGTGTCCACATCAGGTGATTGGGGAGGCGGAGCTACTGGGCCCTAAAGGACAACTAGCACACAAAGCCATTCCATCAACACAGGGAAGCAGCCAAAATGTAGAGAAAAAGAAACATGTCACAAATGAAAGAAATGGAGGAAAGCAAACTACTGGACATAGAGTTCAAAACCACATTTATAAGGTTATTCAAGAATCTTCTACAAACCGCTGAGAAACTTAGTGAAAACTTCAAGGATCTTAATGAGAATGCCAAACAACAACAACAATCAACCAACCAAACGAACAAAAAAACGAAAAAGGACCAGACAGAAATTAAGCACACTCTGTCTGAAATAAAGAATATACAGAAATCCAACAGCTAACTAGAGGACCCCAAAAATTAAACCAAAGATCTGAAATATGAGGAAGCGAAAAACACCCAACCAGAAAAACAAAAATAAAAGAATCCAAAAATGTGAAGATAGTGTAAGGATCCTCTGGGACATCTTCAAGCATACCAACATGAGAATTATGGGGGTGCCAGAGAATAGAGAGGGCAAGATACTGAAAACATATTTGAAGTAATAATGACTGAAAGCTTCCCACATCTGGTAAAAGAAATAGACTTACAAGTCCAGGAAGCGCAGAGAACCCCAAATGAAAGAAATCCAAAGAGGACCAAACCAAGACACATCATAATTAAAATGCCAAGGGCAAAAGAAAAAGAGAGAGTCTTAAAAGCAGCAAGAAAAAAACAGTTATCCACAAGGGAGCACCTATATAACTGTCAGCTGATTTCTCAACAGGAACTATGCAGACCAGAAGGGAGTGGCAAGAAATATTCAAAGTGATGAATAGTAAGAATCTACAACCAAGAGTGCTCTACCCAGTAAAGCTATCATTCAGAATTGAAGGTCAGATAAAGAGCTTCACAGATAAGAAAAAGCTAAAGGAGGTCATTACCACCAAACCAGGATTATATGAAATGTAGAAAGGTACTCTTTAAGAAGAAGAAGAAGAAAAAGGTAAAGATAAAAATTATGAACATCAAGGTGATAATAAATACATGCCTATCAATATGTGAATCTAAAAATCAAGTGAATAAAAAATCCCATGAACAGAATAAACTGGTGAATATAATAGAATTAGGGGCATAGAAAGGGAATGGACTGACAATTCTTAGGGGAAGAGGGTGTGAGGGGTGTGTAAAGAGATTGGACAAAAATGTTATACCTATGGATGAGGACAGTGGCGGGGGGTTAGGGCATGGGTTGGGGAGTGGGGAATCGGGTGGAGGGGAGCTATGGTGGGAAAAAAAGAGGAACATCTGTAATAAACTGAACAATAAAGATTTATTTAAAAAATAATATTCATTGACTGGTGGTCTGACTGGTTGAATGAATGAATGAACAAATGAATGAATGAATGGAGTGACAGCTCTTTATGGGCTAGAAAGGATTTCCTTTCTACATTAACCAGTTATATTAATTTAGAAACTGTTTAATTATGAATCTTTTAGCTGCAAGTGTTGAAGCTTACCCATGCTATTTTTAGCAAAATATGGTCCTAATTGAGATGCCATTTCTGTTAGACAAGGACAGACTTCAACCAAACCTCTGCCTCTTGTGTTCCCTTCTCTTT
This sequence comes from Lasiurus borealis, assembly GCA_004026805.1. Taxonomy (NCBI): domain Eukaryota; kingdom Metazoa; phylum Chordata; class Mammalia; order Chiroptera; family Vespertilionidae; genus Lasiurus; species Lasiurus borealis. The sequence continues at coordinate 3,131 of PVJN01047892.1, forward strand.
GAACTTCTGTTCTATTCTTCTATTTTTTAATTTTCAGTCCACTCTGTCAGAAAAATCATAACTCCAGGATTTGTACCTCCTCTGTTCAAGAGCCCAGGGTGGCCCTGGCCAGTTTTGCTCAGTGGATAGAATGTCAGCCCTCAAACCGAAGGGTATGTACCTCGATTGCAGGCTGCTCCAAGGCCCCTGGACCCTGATTGGGGCACATGCAGGACAGGAGGCAACCAATAGATGTGTTTCTCTAACAGAGATATTTCTCTCTCTCTCTCTCTTTATCTCTTCCACTCTCTCTAAAATCAATGAAAAATATCCTCAGGAAAGGATTAAAAACACACACACAATCAAGAGCCCAGGGTGGATGAAACTGAGTTTCCTTCATTTCCATTCCCAGGACTTTCCATGGCCCAACTTGACTCAATCAATCAAAATGGCCAAAGGGTATTTCAGGGGTGGGGTAGGGGGGTGCAGGAGGGCACCTCTCTTTTCACATAGATTTGGTTACAGAAATAGTTCTTGGAAAAGAAGGGAGATTTAAGCGGGCCCAATTGATGTCTCCTGCAGAAGACAAAGAACAATACGTGCATAGTGCTTTAAGAATACTTTATATTTATGACCTCATTTGATTCTTGTCACAACCTCATGAGATAAGCAAATCAGGTATTAATAGTCTTTCTTCCATACCTATGTTATTTCCATATACTTCTGCCATGAGGTCTATGTTTTCATTCCTGTCTCTCCTGTTTGACTACACTTATTGCAAGTAGAGGTAAGGTAATGTTTATTTTTAAATCTCTGTCCCAAGTACCTAGCTCTGGGCTCTGTATGCGGTGGCATCTAGTGGGTATTTATAACACTGAATTTCTATTTTACAGATGAGAAAACTGAGGTCCAGAGTATTGAGTGGCTTGCTCTAGGACCCACAGAATGTTATAGCCTGAAGTCTGGTGGCCTCCAAGAGGACAATCTCCACCGTCCAAGATCTTTGCTAGAGCAGCAGATGGTGTGGACGAAAGGGGCCACACACTGACCCTGACATGAGCTTGTCAGGGGAGGCCAACACGGTGAGCCTTACAAACTCAAAGACCAAAGGTCACCACATAGGATGGTCTGAACCTAAAAATTCCCTATTAAAAGCGGGTCATGGCCCAGCTGGTGTGGCTCAGGGGTTGGGCTTCAACCTATGAACCAGGAGGTCATGGTTTGATCTCCAGTCGGGGCATATACCTGGGTTGCAAACTTGATCCTGGGTGTAGAGCATGCAGAAGGCAGCCGGTCAATGATTTTATTTCATCATTGATGTTTCTATATATCTCTCCTTCCTTCCTCTCTGAAATCAATAAAAATATATATTTTTAAAAAGTGGGTCATCGCCGAAACCATTTTGGCTCAGTGGGTAAAGCGTCGGCCTGCGGACTGAAAGGTCCCAGGTTTGATTCCAGTCAAGGGCATGAACCTTGGTTGTGGGCATATCCCCAGCAGGGGGCATGCAAGAGGCAGCTGATTGATGTCTCTCTCACATCGATGTTTCTGACTTTCTATCCTTCTCCCTTCCTCTCTGTAAAAAAAAAATCAATAAAATATATATATTTTTAAAATAATAATAATAATAAATAAAAAGTGGCGAGTAGTCAAATCCTAGGCCAGTAGCTCCCTTGACAAACTCAATTTTTGCCTTAAGTGAGCCTGTCCATTGTCTTTTTGCATCTAAAATAACATACCCTGGGTATGTCAGCATTTTCCCCCTTTCCAGACCCATCAGGGCACAACCCCCCTGCCTCCCATCTTTATGTGCTGTGTTGACCATTCTGTGACCAGCAATGTAAAAGATGTGTCTCTCTGCTTTACTTGTCATCCAACCTCAGAGATTTCCCTGTTTGGCTTTCTCCCAGCTCCCTAATCTACCACCAATAAACACCATGCAACCCTCTTTACATCTCCTCCTTTGATTCTAATGTATACAATACGCTGCCAAACTGCCACTCGCCAGAGCATATTCTCAATCTGTTGTGAGATTTTGCTTCCTAGCACTTGTCAATTTGACTCAAATAAAATCTTATACGACTTTTTCTTAGACTGGATATTCTTTCGTCGAGCAAGTCAGGAAGGCAGGTTATCAAAACATCCATTTCCTTGAGAGTTGACTCAGTTATCTTGGCTGCCTGACATTTGAACTTGGTGGGAGAGAAAGGAGTCAAGGGGGACACTGCCTTTTGGAGAAAATTTCTACTACGCAGAAGGCAGGAGGCAGTCAGGGACACCTGCGAGCTGGGGTCTGTGATCTCGGAACTGGGTTACATCTTCCACTTCTGCCCCTTACCCAGCGACCTGGGCAAGTCACTTCACTTCTTTGTGTCCATCGTCCCAGGGCTGTGTGAGGGCTGAATGAGAGAAGGTAGGGGAGAGACCTTAATAGATGGTGGGTCATTCTCTGAGTACTATGATCTCACTCCATTCAAAGTAGGACCTGCAGGAATTGTGTCAGGTATAGAGGAAGACCAAGTCCCTTTCCTCAAAGGTCTGATGGTTAGGAAGGGGAACAGGTGGCAGTGGAAAGTGGAAAGGGCTCTACGGGTGGGTCAGAGAGGAAATCTTTAGGAGGGTCAGGAAAAGAGTCCAAGGGTGCAGAACTGTCCCAGAGAGTGCGGTCTTACAGGAGGGGTGAGAACTCACTGATCAGAGAAGTTATATTTGTAAGAAATGGCAGCGTTATAACAGGGTGATGACAAAGGGATGGAATTACAAAGCGGCCTGAGGATGCTATTGCTGCTGTCAGCGACTGTCGGCGCCTTCATATTTATGCTGGGCAGGTCACACTTGGCCATCTGATTTCAGGGGACCAATCAAGAAGGCTATTTGATATCTGAAGATCCCTTCTTTCTGACTTGCGGGTAGCAGCCATTCCTCTCTTCAGCTCCATTTCTTCAGAGCTAGAAGGGATCTTGAGAACTCTCGTGCCATCCTCTGCACCAAGCTAGGAATGGATGGGTACACCCATGTCATAGATGAGGCAACTGCGCGGAGAGTCCCCTTGTTAACAAGAGATTCCTAGCGTTCCTGTTCTCCTCTAGCAAGCTGCTTCTTTGGTTCCTTTTGAGTTTGAAATCCCCATTTCCGGTAATACTTAAGGTATTGCTCACTTATACTTCAAGTGTCAAGCCTTTTCTGGGAAGAAGGTTATAAAAGGAGAGAAGCTGAGACAGGGAGGAAGCAAACAGAACAGGGAGGCGGAAGGCTTCATCGACCAGAAGAGAAACTTCCTTGGCTTCTTGGACTCAACACCAGCAGCAGTCTCACCAGTGGAAAGGCTCCTTCTCCAAACCACAGACCTCGGGAGCTCTGAGAAGCAGAAGCAACATTTTCATAGCCAATGACCGGAAGGAACCCAGACGTGGAATGTTAAGGGTTTCTCAGAATAAATTGTTATTTTATTTTCTTCCGTCCTTCCTCCTCACCTACCCCTACTAATGACCTGGTATCAGGGCCATTAAAGAGTAACAGCCTGGAGGAAAGAGCCGGCAAGTGAGGGGGAATGTGGGTGGGGAGAAAGGGGGGAACTTTGGTGCATATGCAGATCCTGGAGCTCACAGGGTCCACGGATGGCTTGGCCAGTGCACACAGAGCTGTGGGGAGGAGGGCAGGGGAGAGAGGGTCACTGTGGGAGCAACTGGAGTGACAGGGGACAAATGTGCTGACTGCGGGTTATTAATAGGCACCAGGACATATATTTATGTGTGGGTGGCTTAAATTAGAATAGTCACATCTAGCCAAATCTACACGCCGTACCAAAGACACCCGAAGCATGCACAGTGGCTGACAGGAAGCCAGCCCACCCAGTTAGTACAGGTTAGCGTGCAGGAGATCTTTGGTGCTTGCTCAAGTGTATGACAGAATTGCACCACTCTCTTTGAAAGAAGGAAGGAAGGAATGGATCAGAGAGAGGGAGAAATAGAGATAGAGATGAGAGATAGAGATAGAGATAGAGAGATGAGAGGTAGAGATAGAGATGAGAGATAGAGATGAGAGGTAGAAATAGAGATGAAAGACAGACATGAGAGAGATAGAAATGAGAGATACAGATGAGAGGTAGAGATAGAGGGAGAGATAAAGATGAGAGACAGAGAAATAGAGATAGAGATGAGAGAGAGATGAGAGAGATAGAGATGAGAGTAGAGATGAGAGGTAGAGGTAGAAATGAGAGATATAGAGATGAGAGAGAGGTGAGAGGTAGAAATAGAGAGAGAGATATAGAGATGAGAAATAGAGATGAAAGACAGAGATGAGAGAGAGAGAAATGAGAGACAGAGATGAGAGGTAGAGATAGAGGGAGAGAGAGAAAGCAGGATGCTGGGCTCAGGCCAAGCCACTCAGAGGTTTTGTAATCACCCACATCCAGCCTCAGGTGTGAGTGGGGAAATTGTCCATTTCAACCCCGAGAGGAATTCTAGTTAGGACACGATGGAGGCCCAGCAGTGGAGCACGGCGATGGGAACACCAGGAGAACAGGAAGGAGGGGATGCAGACTCCCCACCTCGCTGCAGAGGGGTGCAGGGAGGCATGGAGTTCCCGCGCAGGAACAGTGACTCATGGGTGTGGGGCTGAGTCCGTACCTCAGACTTCCTCTGCGCCCTCCTCGGACGGAACAGATGTCCCCAGTCCCCAGTCCATCCTCCACGCTGGGCAACCTCTGGCCTAGGGAGTGGGCCGGGGGCTGGAGGGCTGCCAGCTCGCGCCGCGTGTCTGGGTTCAGGAGGAGGAAGGGAGGGCGGGCGTGATGTCACACTTTGGTCCCGGGTGGGTTGTGCGGGAGGTGGGGTGGGCGGAGGTGAGGGACAATCTGCCTCCCCCAAATCCTGCTGCAGTCCGGAAAGGGAGCCCCAGTGCATTCACACGTGGATAACTGGCTGCTGGGCGCATGGATGCTCGGACCGCTGCAGCCTGAGCCAGCTCACACCCTCCTGTAACCTCGGGCTCCGGCCCCCCCGTTTTCCCATAGTCCCCCCAACCCCCGCTTTCACACAGGGGGCTTATAAGAAGGACCTTGCACCCAAGTGCTTCGTTGGCCCAGGCTGGACACCCCCATGTGACCCAGAAGGATCGCTTATTTGGGCGGTTATTCCCCCGCTGTCCCTGCGTGTCTCCCGCAAAGACAGAGCCAGCAGCCCCGGGAGACCCGGTGGGAAAGTTTGGGGTGCTGAACACAACACCAGCACTGCTGGCGGCAAAGGGCTCCAGGTGGGAGCAGCGTGGGAGCGGAAGGCAGCTGCTGCCGGGCCTGGTCCAGTGCTTGTGCTGCGTCTCGCTGTGCTGTCCCAGGAGCAGCCCCCCAGAGCCTGGGTTTCCTGGGGGCCCCAGGGAGACATAACCACTCTGCCCTGTCTGGGGGCCCCCGATGCTGCAGACACTGGGCTTAGTGTGTTACTTCACTTACTCCTTAAGCCTCCCTCCCACTCCCCCCAGAAAGGCAGAGGGAGGGATAGAAACAGCAAGGATGAGAGAGCATCACTGGTCGGCTGCCTCCTGCCCGGCCCCCACTGGGGACTGGGTCTCAGCCTGGGCATGTGCCCTGGCCGGAACCGAGAGGTGACCTCCTGGTTCATGGGTCGAGGCCCAACCACTGAGCCACACTGGCCAGGCCAGCCGGTTAAGGACTTGACAGAGCAATGTCCAGACAATATACATAGTAGACAACTATGTATATTCTGAGTGTTATGAAGTCAGTCAGAGCACACCACTCCTCGGCAGAAGACTCCTAAAGGACTCCCAGCTCGTTCGAAGAAAAAGCCAAAGTCCTCCTTGGACCTGAAAGCCCCACGAGATCTGGGGCCCCATTACCGCCCCTTTCTACCCTGGAACTCCCCTTCCTGCTGATTGGCCTCCCTGCTCTTTGCTTGACCACACAGGCACGTCCCTTGCGCTCTTGTCCCCGCTGCCCGCATGCTCTTCCCCCATGTCTGTATGGCCGGTTTCCTCAGTTCCTCCAGGTGTTTATTTCAAAAGTCACCCGTTTAGGAGGCCTCTGGCCACCCTGAAACGTAACCCCTTCTAGCATTCATCTCCCTCATCCCATCCTTTTCAGCACTTATCTCTTTAATATTACAAGATGTTATATTATGTATTTTACTTGCTTATCTTTTTAAAAAATATATATTTTATTGATTTTCCACAGAGAGGAAGGGAGAGGGACAGAAAGTCAGAAACATCGGTGAGAGAGAGACATCGATCAGCTGCCTCCTGCACGCCCCCTACTCGAGTTGTGCCTGCAAGCAAGGTACATGCCCCCGACAGGAATCGAACCTGGGACCTTTCAGTCCGCAGGCCCGACGCTCCATCCACCGAGCCAAACCGGTCTCGGCTACTTGGTTATCTTATTGCTCTGTCTCCCCCATTAGAAGGTGAGGTTTACGAAGGAGCTTTTGTCTGTCTTGTCACTTTTGTATGTTCATTGCCTTGAACAGCACCTGACACATAGTAGACACATGTATGAATACTTAGTAACTGAATAAAGGCAAGAAAAGGGGACTGGGAAATTAGCTGTGGACACTTTAGCAAATTATGTATCTTCTCTAAGACTGGGTTTTCTTGGATGGAAATTGACTTTTTGCATTAGATAGTTCTTAGGTTCCCTGCAGGTCACAGGAAGATAGCCTTGACTTAAGAATTAAAATAGAAGAATTGGAAGCGGCTGTGTGGCTAGAAAGGGTCTGAAGAGGATCCATCTGACAAGGGATATCGCTAGAGTACCAAAAAGTAGTTGTCTGGGTCTTGGTTTCCACAACAAATTGAAAGGGCTCCACCCAGCGACCACTACGGTTTCTCTCAGCGCTTAAAGAGTACACATTAAAAAAAAATTTTTTTTCATTAAAAAAGGTCGCTATACTCCTTCAGTACCGCAAGGTGGCATAGTTGTCTACTATGTATATTGTCTGAACATTGCTCTGTCAAGTCCTTAACCAAACAGCTTCGGCTCTTGTATTTTTCACTATAAGTTGCTCTCACCAGATATTACTGGTTTGTTTAAATAACAGACAACAAGAGTCTTTAAATATTTTTTTTTTCTATTAGAACTCATAAATCTCAAAAGCAAAACAGTGAGCTGAAGTTTTAACTAAATCTTTGCCACAACATGGTTTAAAGATCAAGCTTTGAAAAGCTAAAGAATGAGACAAGTTTATGCTAGTGTTAAGTGAGTGAGGCCACAGCCATATTAAAATTACTTCTAAAGTATGTAGCCACATATCTGTCTGCACATAACTATGAATGTTACCTCTAGGAGGTAGGAAGGATAGGGATGGAATGAACTCTGGTTTAAATTCCAGGACTGTTTTATTTGCTTGAAAAAGCTGTTGAAGACACTAATAAATGAAAAATATTGTGGACAATACATGGCACCCAGTAAGCCTTCAATTCATAGCAGCCATTATTATTATTGTTATTAATATTATTACTGTCATACTTCTAATTGTTTTCCGTCCTCTGCCATCTCCCCAGCTAACAATAAGGCTTTCTGCTTGAAATTTACTTTATTATTATACAAAATAAAAATGATTTGTGGCTATTTGAATATAAAAGTATTACATGGAAATTTTTTAAAAGGTAAAATGAAGGCAATACAAATTATCCATATGCCACCACTTAGCTCAGAAATAACTAATAAAATAAGATTTTTGAGCTCTGGCCCATGTGGCTTAATGGGTTACGCATAGTGCCACATACCAAAAGGTTGCCAGTTTGTTTCCATTTCTGGTCAGGATACACACCCAGGTTTTGGGCTCAATCCCCAGCAGGGAGTGTGCAGCCAATCGATGTTCTTATCAATGTTTCTATCTTTCTTCTTACCTCTCTAAAATCAATAAAAACATTAAAAAAAGATATTGATACTATTCAAACACACACACATTTTTGATCATGGCATGCAGTAAGCCCTCAATTTCTGATCATCTATATATAAAAGCCTAAGTGACCATTACAACTGGTCACTATGATGCATACTGACCACAGGAGGGCAGATGCTCAATGCAGGAGCTGCCTCCTGGTGGTCAGTGCACTCCCATAGCCAACCTCTTGCGGTCCCTCCCTCTGGCTGGCCAGCCTCAATCGGGACTGGGTAAGACGATCTGATTGCTGATAGGCAGAGGGATCCTACCTGTGCATGAATTTGTGCACTGGGCCTCTAGAATTGTATAAAGGTTTTTTTTTTTCCACTATTTTTTAAATTAATCTTATTATGCACATTTCCATATAATTAAAATTGTTTTTTTGTATGCATATATTTCCATTGATTTTTAGAGAGAGTAGAAGGGACAGGGAGAAACAGAGAGAGAGAAACATTGACATGAGAGAAACACATGGATTGGTTACCTCTTGCACACACCCAACCAGGGCCAGGGATCGAGCGTGCAACCAAGGTACATGCCCTTGACCAGAATCAACTTGGGACCCTTCAGTTCATAGACAGATGCTCTATCCACTGAGCCAAACCTGCTAGTGCTCACTAAAATTTTTCATGATCATCTTAACTATAACATACTTCCTGATTAGAAAATTGGAACATTTTGATAGTAGAAAATATCAAACAGTATAGGCTAAAAAAAAAAAAAAATCACTACTAATCCCATCATCCTACCTCCTCTCTTCATTTTTTTCTTTTCTCTCTCTTTCCCCCTTCCTCATCCCTTCTTTAAAAAAAAGGGGGTGGGGGGAGGACCTAGCTCAACTTCCAGTCAAGAAGCCTTTGCAGTTTTCTTGGGTGTAAGTAAAGGATGTTTATGAAGGTGATGGGCAGAGGAAAGAAGGAAGTAAATATGTTGAGTTGTTAGTGGATGCTAAGCAGCATGCTAAGAGATTGTGTATCATTTAATCCTATAAACCTCTAGAACAGTGGTTCTCAACCTTCCTAAGGCTGAGACCCTTGCATACAGTTCTTTATGTAGTCGTGACCCCCAACCATGAAATTTTGCTACTGTTATGCATCGTGATGTAAATATCTGCATTTTCCGATGGTCTTAGGTGACCCCTGTGAAAGGGTCATTTGACCCCCAAAGAGGTCGGGCCCCACAGGTTGAGAACCACTGCTCTAGAAGAAGTTTCTATTTTATACTTATCTATATATATAAAAGGCTAATATGCAAAGTGTTTCCTCAGGAGTGCAATTGCTCACTATGACATGCACTGATCACTAGGAGGCAGTGCAGATGAAGGAAGGCCCTGGCTGGCAGTTGGAAAGCCCCAATTGGCCCTGATTGCCGGCCAGGCCTAGGGACCCTACCCATGCATAAATTTTGTATACCAGGCCTCTAGTTTAAAATTTAAAAAATGAGGAAACTTGAGGTTCAACCAGGTGCCCTGTTCACAGCCACATGGTTTTTAATGGAGAGACCCACAAGAAATCGTGATCTTCTGAAGTGAGCCTAGTTGTGCCAAACTGCATTGCTGACTGCTATTATTCTCTCCCTGCTTTAGGTTATACTTTTCAGTGGGGTAGAGAAAATGGTCCTTTTTTGGGGTGACATATGTCAGGTCCTGCTCAAGAATTTAATAGTGGTGAAATCTTGGTAATTCCACCTGGCTTTCAAAGTCTTTTGCAATCTGCCCCTCTTTTATTTAGTCCATTTAATTTCCCATCACTCCTATTTTGTACTCTCTCCTCTTCTCAGGCTGGTATTCCTATTATTGCTACCCATTACGTTAATTTCCAGCTCCACCTTTCTGTTCTCTACTAATCAAGTTGTACACATCCTTCAATGCCCAACTTAAGCACCTCCTTAAGCATTTCTCATCTATTCCAGTCCGCAGTGACAGCAACATTTGATCCCCTCACAGCCCTGCTCAAAAGCCTTCAGTGCTAATCCTTTATCTGCTAAACAAAGCCCATGCTTCTTAGCTGGGTACTCACACCAGCCCTTCAGTCACAGATACATACCTAGAGTGATTTATGCGCTCTCTAGGTGCTGGGAGGACTGTAAAGAACCAGATCCCTGCCCGCACGGTAAACAAATTGGACATTAAATCATTACAAATAATTAATTATTAGTGTGAGTCAAGTGATTACAAGGCCCTATACAATCTGGTCTGAACCTGTTTTTCAGAGTTATTTCCCATCCTTTTATTCCATCCAGATGGCCTTACCCGATGGCTTTCCCACCCACCTCTGTGGCTGTGTCCATATCCTCCTTCCTTTCCTGAACACAGGTTCTTCCTGGCTCCACCCGGTACCCATCCAGGACCAGCTTTGATTCTGCCTCTTCCATGAAACCCTGCTAGGCAAAGTTAGCCGGAAGGATCTTCCCTCATTTGAATTCCTATCACTACCCATTCAACAAATATTTACTGAATGACTTCTTGGAATGTTTGATGAATGACTCTTCATGAGGTGCTAAACACATACAATGGTATTACACATTTAAATTATATAGGGAGTTAGAGGGATCTGGAATATTTTCCCCTTCTCCTCTGGGTGGGGGAGAAGTGAAGAGCAGCAAAGTGATATAGTAGCACATACAAAAAATTACTGAGAAGCAAAATGACAACAATTGTCCAATACTCAAAATCCTATTACTTGAAAGCGATCTACCATGGACTGTTTTCTCTGTATCTTTCTAGTGGTTTTCTTTTTCTATGCTGTGTGTGTCTATGTCATTTTCCTCCAAAATAAATTTTTCTCAAGAAAACCTTTTTTTCTTATGGTTTTTTAAAAAACATAAAGGACCTCTCTATCCCCATTATCCTGCTCTCTTTTGCATAGGGATGAGATAGTTCGTCTTAAACAAAACCTAGAGAATTGGCCCTAACTGTTTGGCTCAGTGGATAGAGCATTGGCCTGTGAACTGAAAGGTCCCAGGTTCGATTCTGGTCAAGGGCAGGTACCCTGGTTGTGGGTGCAGGAGGCAGCTGATTGATGTTTCTCTCTCATGGATGTTTCTAACTCTTTATCCCTTTCCCTTCCTCTCTGTAAAAAAAAATAAAATAAAATAAACAAAACAAAACAAAAACCTAGAGAATTGATTCAAAGACTCCTCCATATCTTTTCTACTTCACTGATCCAATGTACAAGAAGAATCTGAACATTGTTTTAGGGCATCTACTCAGAAGTCCTTTCTCAAGAACTCCTCTGGACGCTCTTCAGGACAGTACTCAAATCTCTCTTCTTCAAGACCTCAGATGTGTGGGTATACCATGTAGCCAAACTGGTGTGCGAACCACAGAGCACTGGGCCTACAAGAACACGGGAGGTCTTCCATTCCACCCCCTCACTTTTTGGATGAACACACTGCACTGCAATGTTAAGTACTTCCCCAAGATCATGCAGCTGCTGCTGGAGGAGCCAACGATGCCAGCTCTGCTTATCGTTCCCAGTTACCCTATTGTCTCCAGTTTGTCCAACAATTAACCCCAAACCAAAATTAAACAAGATAGACTCAGTGAAGCACCAACTCTTGCTAAATACATCGTTTCTATCCTTATCACTAAAGGGGAAAAGGTAAGGCAGTTTGGTAGAGACTGGGCTAGATCTTTCAGCATTCAGTTATTTTGAAATGCCAGAAAACCTCATTGGAAATTTTCATTGCCCAGAGAGGAATAGTAGAGACCACCTCTTTCATTCTTCATGTTTGAGAAATGGAGGATAAAAAAAGGATGTAGAAAATGTCCAGCCTTTGATCATGAACTGCAGCATCATTTTGTATATCTATATCTATTATTTATATAATCTTTTTTTCTTCTCCTTCTCCTCCTCCTTCTCCTTCTTCTTTTTCTTCCTCTTCTTCTTCTTCTTCAGAGAGGAAGGGAGAGGGAGAGATAGAAACCTGGCTGCCACACATTGCGGATCCAGCCGGCAATTCGAACATGTGCCCTGATCAGGATCTGTGTCCTCCTGGTTCATAGGTCAACGCTCAACCACTGAGCCACGCAGGCTGAGCTCTACGTATTTTGGTTCTTCACCTAATTTTTATAGATGTCACTTTGACCAGAGGTGCAGTTCACCCGGGTGAAAGAAATGCACGACTGTAAAAAAAAGCTGTCTCTCTTTCGGAGACACCGAGCCAACTTCGCCCTTAGTTTCTTTCCAGCCTCAGTGTGAAGCCCCTGGTAGCGGTCTCTCTTCCTGAATTCTGAAAACCACTGTCTTGGAAAATCTCTTCCCACAGGAACCCAGGGAAAGGAAAGCCGTGCACCCTCTTCGCAAAGGCGGGACCTGTCGTGGAAAGAGTTTTCTCTAAAGAACATCTCAACGGGCCTGCAGGCCTTAACATTGGAAATGAAAGGTTACGGAGGTGGGGTGGAGCCAACCCGACTGGTTGGACCGCGGCAAAGGCAGACCCGAGAGGGGAGAACCCAAAGGTGAGAGGTAGATGGAGTAGATGGAGAGGAAGACCCTCCCCGGGGGGCGCCACCCAGCTCCCCTCTCCTCTGCTCACTTTCAAACGCTCACCGCAGGGTAAAAAACACCGGCACGGCCCCACAGAACCCCTTACCCACGCCCCGCAGACAAAGACAACGGCCTCTCCCAGGCTTTCGGGTCTGAATGAAGCCGGGGCTTTACCTTTTAGGACCCACCCACCCGCCCTCCTCTGGCCAATGAGGCCGCGGCCTCCTCCAGCGCGGAGGTGTTGAACTCTTCCAGGAAATGGACAGGTACCTCGGGCCAATGGTTGGCGCTGCGGCGGGCCAATGGGAGCGAGAACTGCGTGACCTGGG
>PVJN01047893.1:5528-15923 GCA_004026805.1 Lasiurus borealis
AAGCTGTCCCAGAGTCTCCTTACATTATATTCACATTTTTGGATTCTTTTCTCTTCTTGCTTTTCCAGTTGAGTGTTTTCTGTTTCTTTATATTTCAAATTTTTGACTTGATTCTTGCCTTTCTCTAGTCTGCTGTTAGGACTCTGTATAATATTTTTTATTTCAGTCAGTGTCTCTAGTTGGTCCTTTTTCATCTCCTTTTGGGACTCGCTAAATTTATGCATCATCTCTAGCATCTCTAGTTGGTCCTTTTGCATCTCTTCTTTGACTTGATAAACTTATCCATCTTTTCTAGCATATTCTTGCAAAACCTTATAAGCATGGTTTTGAACTCTATATCCAGTCGTTTTTTTTCCTCCATTTCTTTTGCTGTGATCCCTTCCCTTGTCTTGGCATTTTCACTATGTCGGGGAAACTTCTGTACTTGCAAAACCGCAGAAGACTCTGTTGAGCTTGGGATGGGTGGAGTTTCAAGGCTTAAGGGACCGCCTTGCCTCCCAGTCGGCCACACCCTCCATGGCCCCCAAGTCTCATGTGACTGGGTAATCGCTGGAGCAGTCCTTGTGTGCGCACGCCCGCAGTGCCTCTAGACCGCTGCCTTTCCAGCTCCCCTGCACACCAGGACCACATGAGTCTAGATCTCCAGGGTTTCGCCTGAAACAGGGGCCCAGTGGACTCAGAAATAACACAGTTGGGAGGGTCTGTCTCCCGCCCAGTTGCGAAAGCCAGCTGCACAATCAGCAATCTGTCCTCCTCGCGCTGTGCGTGCACGACCAGACCTCCTATCTTTTGCGACTCCCCTAAATTTCTGTGCACTTCTCCCTTTTCACAGTCCAAACTCCCCCCGTATGAGTTTCAGCTGGATCTGGGGTTTAGTGTCATAGGATAAGGGGTTCAATGCCATTGGGAGTCTCCGTTTCCCTCCCACCAGAGAAAGCCAGCCAGGTACTCAGGCACCCACTCTCTCAGCGCGCACGTCTCCGTACCTCAGCTTTTTGCAGCTCCTCTGGGTTTCTGTGGGCCCCTCTCTTTCCTTCTAGTTGTAGAACTTATACTTGGCCAGCTTTCCTGTGGGTTTGGATGATGTCCGTTCTGTCTTTTAGTTGTAGTTTTGAAATTGTTGTGCGAGGCAGCAGTGTAGGCGTTTACCTATGCCGCCATCTTGGATTCTCCTGCCCTTATTTTTGTTGGTGCTATTAGAAGAAAGGTGTGATCTTTCCTGATTGGTAGGCTGAGGCTGGAGCTGGGGCTGTTGGTGGCTAATTTTGAGAACCAGCCTGAGAATGAAGCCAATAATCAGAGAGCACACCCAGGAGGAGCAGAGCCAGATTTCTGACAATACTGCTGAGCCTTTGGATGTAGTCATGCCAGATGCTTTGTCAGGTTTGTGAATAAAAATTGACTTTTTCTGCCTAAGCACCTTGAACTGGGTTTCTGTTACCTGAAGATTCCAGAGTCCAGCCCATCATAGCATCTAAGTCACACCTGCTGGTGCTATGTTAGGAAGCTGACTAGTTGAAAGAGATGATGTCAGGGAACTAATGCCTCTAAAGTACATATCCTAAAGGAACCTGAGGACTAAAGTGATCTGGAATTATTAGGGATATCATTTGGGGGATATCAGGAAGTACCAGTGTCTCTCTGATCACTAAAACTCCTTCCCTCCCACATAAAGTTATTCACCTCCCCTCCCCACGTCTATATATAGGCTCTGGACAGGATTTGGGGATTTAACACTTTGTGCCTGGGAGAGGGCCATTTTGAGATGTTTTAGCACACTATGCCTGTCTGTGCTAACAGACATTAGCAGGTCCTGTGCTAACAAACACAGTTGCCTGAGTTATTCCTCGGTTCAGCCAGATTGTCTATATTCTGACTAAAAAGTAGAAGAGAGAAACAGTAGCTCCCTGGATGAGAAAATGAAAGCCTTTTCACATTATCTGCTTCTTCCAAGAGGCATATTTTTAGAAATGTGAAATTGGTAGGTATGTGCTGTCTTCCATTCTGTGTACCTGACTGCTTCAAGGATATAGGCCAAATTGGAGAGTGTTGACAGAAGAAAAATATAAATCTATGCCTCCAGAGAATAGTCTCACACAGAGAAAAGTTTTGAAGATGTAAATGCATGACCCTTGACTCATTAAAGATAAAGGCAAAACACGATTACTGTCTATAACCAATTATAGAAGATTGGCCTTTCCAAGTTTCCAGAAACAACTCATAGCCACAGTTGGGCAAAATTAGGTAGGAGTATTACATAAGAAGGCTAGTTGTTTCAGCATTAGATATTGGCTTTTGAAATTAAACCAATTTGAATTGGCCCAATTCAGTCTCATTCACTGCAGCCCTGTAGCAATATTGGGACTCAGATTTTTTCCATGTTAAAGACAGTCCTCCTTGCATTGGCATATTGTTTCTTTAAATCAAATAAAAGGCCTTTCATCCCCCTTTTAGTGCTTAAGTTTAAGGGACAAAATTTTAAAAATATTGCAGATATGCAATGCTGGTCATTAAATGATGTTGAAGACTGAGTATGTCTCACTGTGGCTCCTACAGAATGCTTATGTGTAGCATAATGAGATGTTAATTTAACTTGTGTATAGGTAAGTAGATAGATAGATGATAGATTGATTAATAGATAGATAGAGTCTCTCTGTGTGTGTATTTACTTCACGTGCCTAGAATTGGATTAAGTAGAATTCTTGGTTTATGACACATTCTCATTAGCCCATGAATGAACAATGGTTTCTGAGGGAGTTGGAATGCACCTCCCCATAACCTCTAAAATTTGGCATGGTCATGTGATTTGCTTTGGCCAAGAAAATATGACCAGAAGTGATGCATCATTTCTGAGCAGAAGCATTAAAAACAAGGATCCACACATCCTTCTCACTGTTTTGGTGATTACAAAAACTTTTACAAGCCTGGGCCCTTGAGTGGCTATAATGAACAGTTGACCTGCACTAGACATGGATATGGACAGGAAATATACTTAAATAAATTAGCTTGTCAGGACAGCTAATCTAGCCTGTGCCAGTTAATCAGCTATATTGTCTCTCAGTGCCAAATCCACCCTCCTATACTCTGTGTTTTGGGGGCTCGGATTTTGCTGACCATATTTCTCCTTGAAAACCTGGCTCCCTGTTATATTCCACTGATAAGGGGTTGTGGAGAGATTGGAAGAGGAGATGGGCAAAGGAGCTTCTCATTCCTGGTTGTCTCATTGTTCCTATTAGTATTATTTCAACAATGGCCTCACCCTGACAATATCAGTTGATTCCGTTTTGCAGCAGCTTCCAGCAGCTTCAGGACTGGCTTTATTGTGACCCCTCAGAGGGACTAGCACAAGCTGGATAGAGCCCTTTATTCAAACTCCATGAGGACCTTCTTCTGAGTTTCTAGGTTCTGTAATCCTAACCTTTTCCTTTTGTTCATCCAGCCCTAAGGGTGATAGCTGATTTCTGCAGTTACCATTATCTATGCCACCTTTATGTTCCCTTTTCCTTTTTAATTCCTCAAATATTTATTTAGCCAATTCCCTATATGAAATTTTCTCTGTTAAACTTACTGGTGTGGTTGCTGTTTTCCATATAGACCCTTGTTGATACACAGAGTCATATAGCTAGCCTATTTAATAAAAGAGTAATATGCAAATTAACCATCACTCTGCTAAACCGCCAAGCCCACCCACCAGCCAGTCAGGAGCAAGTATGCAAATTAACCCCAAACCTAGATGGCTGCGCCCACTGAGCGAGCAAGAGGGAAGCTTGGGTTTCCCTGGCATTGGAGGAAACCAAGCTTTCTATACACCCTGGTGGGCCCAGGCCTCCACTTAAGGCTACAAAATTTATTTATAGAAGATAAATCCCGACAGAAATGGCTGCCCGCTATCAGTGAAAAAAAGGCTTGGCTCCACTCCAGGCTACAAAGTTTCAATTGAAGAAGATAAATAAATCCTAGATACCAGGGCCTCTGCTTGAGTTGTAGGGGTGTGGTGGGGGAGGAAAGACCAGCCTGCAAACCATCACAGTTCCCTTGCTCAGGTTACCCCATGCCCCAAGGGAATCCCCATTTTGATCCAGGACACCCTTCAGCGCAAACCAGCTGGCCTCCATCCATGCACCAGGCCTCTATCCTATCTAATAAAAGAGTAATATGCAGATTGACCATCACTCCAACATACAATATGGCTGCCACCATGTGGTCAAAGATTCTGCCCCCATGTGGACACAAGATGGCCACCACCAACCAGATGACCAGCAGGGAAGGGCAGTTAGGGGTGATGAGGCTGGCAGAGGAGGAGAGTTGGGGGGGGACCGAAGCCTGCAGGGGAAAGCAATTGGAGGGGACCAGGCCTGCAGGGGAGGGCAGTAAGGGGTAACTAGGCCTGAAGGTGTGGGCAGTTAGGGGCAAACAGGCTGGCAGGGGAGCAGTTAGGCATCAGTCAAGCTGGTAGGGAGTGGTTCTCAACCTTCCTAATGCTGTGACCCTTTAATACAGTTCCTCATGTTGTAGTGACCCCTAGCCATAAAATTATTTTTGTTGCTACTTCATAACTGTAATTTTGCTACTGTTAATGAATCATAATGTAAATATCTGTGTTTTCCCATGGTCTTAGGTGACCCTGCTAGTGGTTGAGAACCACAGGTTGAGAACCACTTGGTTAGGGGGTGATCAGGTTGGCAGGCAGAAGCAGTTAGAGGCAATCAGAAAGGCAGGCAGGTGATCAGTTGGGAGCCAGCAGTGCTGGATTATGAGAGGGATGTCCGCCTGCCTATTTAGGCTGATCTTATTGGTGGGCACAGGCCTGCTGGGATTGGGCCTAAACAGGCAGTTGCATATCCCTCGAGGGGTCCCAGATTGGAGAGAGCACCGGCTGGGCTGAGGAACAACCCCCCGCCCCCATGCACAAATTTCATGCACCGGGCCTCTACTTTTAAATAATATAATACACACTCATGAATTTGCTACCCAAAGCCAAAGCTAGGGCCTTGACAATAAACTTTATCTAACCACGAAATATCTAATTTAACCATATCTCCCCTCCCCATCCCATCTTCCAGCCTCTTCCCACAAATAATATCAGTGAGTTTGATTCGGTGTTCATTTATTCATTTTCTGTCCCTTTTCATTATACTTAAATGTATGCCTAACCCTAAAATTATAAAATTCTAATTATGGTATGTAATCTTTTGAGACGTACTGATTAGCTCATTATATTGCTAACATTCACCCATATTGTCCTTTATTGCTTTATTTGTTTTTTTATTCCTGTGTAAAGTGCCATTGGGTAAATAGCCTGAAGTATGTAATTTGAAGTAAATTGGGAAAAGCAAAGTCTAGGTTTGGTGGGATTTGGGAATGAAGATTTTATATTGAAAAGTCATCCTCCTGGTCTCCCTGACATAGTTTCTGGATATGCACTTTGGGCTGGTAGAGCAGATAGTGACTAAATAAAGATCTTACTACGTACTTATGTGTACCAAACATGCAGTGTTCAGTCTCAGAAGCCTTTAGGTAAATATGAAAATAGTTTTTTTTTGTCTTTATATAATTTAACTTTTAAATTTAATTTATTACTAATTCCAGGATGGAAAGAGAGTCAACATAGTAGCAAGATCACATGATTCATTTACATTATGGAATACTATGCAGCTGTGAAAAAGAAGGATCTCTTATCCTTTGAGACAGCATGGAGGAACCTGGAGAAGATTATTCTAAGCAAAATAAGCTAGGCAGAGAAAGACAAGCATCACACGATCTCACTTATATGTGGCATCTAATGAACAAAATAAACTGCCAAACACAATAGATTCAGAGACATGGAAGCATGCAACAGACTGTCAAATCTCAGAGAGAAGTGAGGGGAGGTCAATCCTATATAATAAAAGGCTAATATGCAAATCAACCAAATGGCAGAATGACTGATTGCTATGATGTGCACTGATCACCAGGAGGCAAATGCTCAATGCTGGAGCTGTCCTCTGGTGGTCACTGAGCTTCCACTCACGGCTGGCGAGCACAACAGTGGTGGCAGGAGCCTTTCCCATTTCCAGGGCAGCACTAAGGATGTCTGACATCCCTCGAAGGCTCCCAGATTACGAGAGGGCACAAGCAGGGCTGAGGGACGTGAATTTTGTGCATCGGGCCTCTAGTATTGGTATAATACCTTTTAAGTTTGTGGAGGAAATCACAAGTGAAGTCAACTGGAGATCTGGAGTTGTTTTGTGGTTGTTAGGTTTTTTGTTACATATTCCATTTCTTTTCTAATACAGTAATATTTTAGTTTCTAATTTCTTTTATTAATTTTTATATAAGAATTTATTTTATATGCATTTTCAAATTTATTGGCAAACTTGTTTATAATATCTTCTAATTTTCTTTTAAATATTCACCTTCTCTATAGTGATGTCCCCTTTTATGTTCCTGTTATTGGTTAATTGTACCTCATCTCTCCTTTCTTGCTCTCTCTTGAAGGGAGACCAAGAAAAAACTTTATTAAGTTTTTAAAGAAATAAATATTGACTTTGTTGATTTTATGTACTGTGCACATTTCTATTTCATTTTATACACTCTTATCTTTATAATTTTTCTTGTATTTCATTTGTTGTTGTCTTTTTCACTTATTTGCTGTACATTATTTTACTGTAGTCTCCAGTGGTTATCTTGGAGACTACAGCATGCATCTATGACTTGGGAGATCAAATAAAAATTAGGACTTTGTCACTTCTCAAGTGAGGCTAGCACATTAGAACACTTTAACTTTTGTTAATTCTCCTCCCCAAGTTCTACCTTTTGTGTTATTAATGTCATGTTTTTTTATCAACACATATATTTTAAACTTCTAAAGATGTTATTGTTGTTTCATACAGTCAATATTCACTTTCATTTACTTACTTATCTTCCTTTTACTTTGCTATTCCATACTTCTTACATTTCCAGGGATTCATTTGGCATTATTTTTCTTCTGCCTAAAGAACTCCCTTTAGTGTTTCTTATGTAGACTTTGTAAAAACAACATTTCTGAGTTTTTGCTAATCTGGAACATTCTTTAACTTTACTTATTATTATTTTTTACAGTTTTTGAAAATGAGATATATGATATAATGAGGAGAAATGCTTCATTTTTTCATCTTTTATCTTCTGAAAACTTTTGTTGTTAACTTTATACTAACAAGAAAGTGGCAATAATAGTACAAACATTATCTGTATATCTTTTATTCAACTTTCCTAAATGTTAGTATTTTACCACATGTTAATATTTTTCTCTTTCTGATTATATATAATTCTTTGGGACTATTTCAAAGTAAATAGCAAATATGATGCTCATTACCACATACTTCATTGTACTTTAACTAAAAATTAGGCATTACGTTTTTACTTTAAAGTTTACTTTCTTTGGATATATAATTCTAGACTGGATTTTAAAAAAAGCTTTTCAGTAGTTATCCTATTGTCTTCTGGTTTAGATAATTTCTTTTTGAATTTAGCTGTTAATTTGGTAACTCATTTGAAGCTAATGTATTTTATTCCTCTAGCTGATTTTTAAGATATTTTTTTCAGGAGTTTTGGTTATAATGTGCTTAGATATGTTTTTATTTTTGATTAATCTCTTTGGAATTATTAGACCTTTATGAATCTGTAGAATGATGCTTTTCATAAGTCTTAAAACTATATCAACAATATTTTTTCAAATGTTGCTTTGGCCTAAATGTTAGAGTTTTCTTCATGTCTCTGTCTCTTATACTCTTTTTGTACCATTTTTCTTCTTGTTTTCAAGCCTAGATATCCTATATAATAGAAGTCTAACATGCAATTTGACTGAATGGTGGAACGACCAGTCACTATGATGCTCACTCATCAATAGGAGGAAGGTGTTCAATGCAGGAACTGCCCCTTGATGGTTAGTGCGCTCCTTCTGTGGGATTGCTGCTTAGCCAGAAGCCCTGAGCCGAGTTCATGGCTGGCAAGTGCCGTGGCAGTTGCAGGAGCCTCTCCAGCCTCGGCAGCAGTACTAAGGATGTCTGACTGCTGGCTTAAGCCCACTCCCCCAAAGGCTCCCAGACTACAAGATGGGCCAGGCCAGGCTGAGCAACCCCCCTGAATGCACGAATTTCATGCACCAGGCCTCTAGTTTTATAATAACTTACCCTTTTGTTCATGAATTCTCTATATACAGTTTGTTATTGAAACAATGATCACATTTTAATGTCAATTATTTTATTTTTCCAGTTTTACAATTTATAATTGATTATTTTTATAGATTGTAGTTCTCAGGTAAAACTCTATGTCTTATCTATTTCCTTAAATATCATTTATATCTAATTTAAAATTTGTGTATGGTAACTGGTTTATCTGGCAGCCTGTTTCCATTGTCAGCTTTTTACCTGGATGTATATAATATTTTTTTAATTGAACAATGTCATTATATATAAAAAATTGGATAATTTCACCCTGTCCTCTGTCAGGCAGCTATTGTAGGGGCAGACCCCTTTATCTAATCAGAGGTGGAGGGGATTATAGCTTATATTTTTGACTTTTTGAGTCTAGAACTCAGATGATAGAACTCAAAAGTTTGCAAGTTAGAGCTTAGGGCATTTACCTGAAATACCCTATTTGGCAGATACTGACCTTCAGTTTTTGTTTCAGTAGTGCCGTGAGACTGTGGAAAAGTCTACTGAGGTTTGCTGTAGATTTTTGCTCAGCTTCTTAGTTACTTTTCCTTGTGCAACTTAAGAAGTGGCAAATGTTATGATGGGAAAACTTGTGAGTTTCTGCTTACTTCTCTGTGTTTCTCTTTTGTAGATGCTCTCAACTCCTCTGGCCCCTTCTGGCTGCCTTACTAGGCCCAGAGTGATTTTTTTTCTTCTTAGCTCTATGAAAAAAGCTCCATTTATTTGTTTGCTTCTTGGAATTTGCATTCTGCAAAACTTTTTAACTTCTGCCTTCTCCCTTATTGCTTAAAATTCATCAGATAACCCAAGAAGAAAAGCTGTGTGCAGCCTATTGGGCTCATCTCAAAGAATTTCTCTTCTTACTGAGATCTTGGTCTCTTAATTCTTGGAGTTTTCCAAAGTCTACATATTTCTTTTTTTTATTAAAAAAACCTTATTGTTGAAAGTATTACAAATATCTCCTTCCCCTCCCACCCTTGATTGGACCCTTGCAACTTGCTCTCACCCCCTTGTTTGTCCATGGACTGTGCAATATGCATATAAATGCTTTGTTAATCTCTTCCCATTCCCCACACCCCCCTTCTGGAAATACATCAGTCTGTTGCATGTTTTAGTGTCTCTGGATTGTTCTGTTCATCAATTTATTTTCTTTGTTAGTTTCCACATGTAAGTGAGGTCATGTGATACTTGTCTTTCTCTGATAATTAGAGATGTTGAGCATTTTTTCATATATCTCTTGGTCTTTTGTATATCCTCATTGGAGAAGTGTCTATTTAGTTCCTCTGCTCATTTTTTAATTGGGTTGTTTGTCTTCTTTTTGTTGAGTTGTATGAGTACTTTATATATTTTGGAGATTAACCCCTAATCAAATGTATTGTTGGCAAAAATGTTCCCATGATGTAGTCCCCTAGGGCAAGAGAAACAAAGGAAAAAAGAAATACTGTAAGTGAGGCTACATTAAACTAAAAAGCTTTTGCACAGCAAAATAAACCAGCATCAAATTGAAAAGGGAACTCACTGCATGGGAGAACAGCTTTGTTAAGTGGATTGATCTATGTTCTCAGACAAACTGCTAGGATGAAACTTCCCACACAAGAGATGAAGGAAGACTTGAAGGGGAAGATCCCATGAGGAGACAATAACAGGACTCCAGTGCCAAACCGACTGGTGCCCTTGCAGAGTACAGCCAGTCAGCAACTGCTTCAAGATGTGTTATCTTAGCCTTAAGTTAAAGATAGGCTTAGCTGCCAAATATACTACTCTAAGAACTGCAGGATGACAGACAGACACTGCTGAGGCCAACATGACTACAAGACTAGTGTGCCAGCCTTCACTCCCCAAATGCCTAGAGGAGCCAACCACCACACTTTATTATTAAAGATTATTTTTAACATTTTATTAATTTAAACATTTTTTTTCACAAGTGACCCCTGTCTCTTCTTGTAATGTATGCACTCTAATAAACACTAGGTATTTCCATCTGCCAAGATGGACTAATAGAAATTGTTTGTGTCAGGAGATTTTTTTTTTAGGCTTTTGCTTGGATTGAAGTTTTTATGTTGATTGTTGTTCTCTGTCCATAAGTTAGACACTCAAGAGAAACACCTTCCACCTCAGCAAGTGTCCTGGATGAAACACTGTCAGGAACATTAATGCTAAGTGAGAACTCTGGGGAAAGGAAAGAGGTGTCTGAAGGACTGGTGCCCTTGCAGAGTACAGC
>PVJN01047894.1:0-15822 GCA_004026805.1 Lasiurus borealis
ACCACCACCACCACCACCACCACCACCACCACCATCACCACCAAGGACAGAGCAAGGGCTCTAGCAACAACCTCAAGCACCAGAGCACTCCAGGGGAGTCCTCACCTGGTGCACGTGGCCCGCGCTTCTCATCCTGATGGATTCAGACCCCAAACACCTGCAAGCTCTGCTAGGAACGCAGCTGAGCCCGGGAACTCCTGCGCGCCCAGCGCCCGCCGTGGCTTAGAGGGACCACGAAGCAACCTACGCGGCGCGGGCACTACGGGGTCACCACCGCCCTAGATCCGCGCGCAGAAAGATTAGGGCATCTTGGGCCACGCCTTCACCCCCAACTCCGCACCTCCAGGGTTGACCCAGTCCTGCGCCTCCTCCCGACCCACCAAAAGAAACCCCTCTTCTTCCCCTTATTCCCCCGCCCTTGGCTGAGGACGGCTAGGGGGCTCCCCGACCAGCTCCAGTTCGCCCCGGAGCGCACACCCTCTCCAAGCTCCTACCGAAGGAGGTGGGTAACTGGAGCTCTAGAGCCATCAAAAGGATCCCAAGGAAGCTCCAAGAAGAAAGGGGGCTCCCAGAAGCCGTCATTTTCGGGGAGATCAGCGGGAACCCCGAGAGAGCCAAGGAGCAGGTGCCTCACTGAATTAAGTTATCAGGTGTAGGGAAACCCAGATTCAGTGCCAGGTTCCGACCCATAAGTGGGCGTGTCCTGGGCTCCAGGGCCAATCGGCAGCCTGAAAGGAGGGTCTGGGCTGGGGGGTGGGGGGTGTATCAGGCTTGGATGGGGAAGGACAGGCGCTGGGTGGGTTTGGCCTCTGCACTTCCAACACGTAATGTAAATTACTCTTGTCTCTGACTCTCTTGAGAGGAACCCTGGGAAGGGAAACTATTAAACAACACTGTGCCATTGCGCATATTAAGCCTCAACTCTGTGGTGCCCATGCCCTTACAGAACTAAATGTTTCATTTCATTGACGAGGAAATAGAATGCATGCAAAAGGTAAGAATAAGGGTATATTGAGTGGCAAATCCTTGGGAGCATGAATGTCAGTAGAGTTAGAATGGGTAGGAATAGGTTAGATGAAGTAGAAAAAAATAGATCTTTTCTGGTGAAACAATTTCTCAATGCTGGGAAACTGAGAATGAGCAAGATTTATTTGTAGGTTTGCAGGGTTGTGAGTTACCCGTGTATGAGTAGTCAAAGGAGGGGGTAAAAGCAAGTAACATGATGGGTAGTAAAAAGAAAACAAAAGTTGACATTTTCTTCCCATTAGTTGCCAAAGAATAAAAATATCACCCAATGTGAGTAAACATTTTGAGGGACTAGCACCCTCAAACATTTAATTTTTAACCTCAGTTTTATAAATGTGAAATGTTTTAAAATGGAGATGGATTGTAAACCACCAGTTCCTTTTATTTATTTTTTATTGTATTTAATTTTTATTATTCAGATTATTACATTTGTTTCTCTTTTTTTCCCCATAGCTCCCCTCCACCCGGCTCCCACCCCTTCCTCTACCCTTACCTCCTCCCCACATTGATCTCATCCATAGGTGTATGATTTTTTTTCCAGTCTCTCCCTGCACCCTCCTCAAACCTTTCCCCCTGAGAATTTTTAGTCCACACCCTTTCTGTGCTCCGATTCTATTCTATTCACCAGTTTATTCTGTTCATCAGATTTTTAATTCACTTAATTTTTAGAATCACTTGTTGATAGATATGTATTTCTTGTTCATAATTCTTACCTTTACCTTTTTCTTCTTCCTCTTCTTAAAGAGTACCTTTCAGCATTTCACATAATACTGGTTTGGTGTTGATGAACTCTTTTTAGCTTTTTCTTATTTGTGAAGCTCTTTATCTGCCCTTCAATTCTGAATGATAGCTTTGCCTGGTAATCTGAGCTGTAGGTTCTTGCTATTCATCACTTTGAATATTTCTTGTCATTCCCATCTAGCCTGCGTAGTTTCTGTTGAGAAATCAGCTGACAATCGTATGGGCGCTCCCTTGTAGGCAATTACCGTTTTTTCTCTTACTGCTTTTAATATTCTCTCTTTGTCTTTTGCTCTTGGTATTTTAACTATGATGTGTCTTAGTGTGGTCCTCTTTTGATTCCTTTTATTTGGGGTTCAGTGTGCTTCCTGGACATGTAAGTCTATTTCTTTCACCAGGTGGGGAAAGTTTTCAGTTATTATTTCTTCAAATAGGTCTTCAGTATCTTGCTCTCTCTTCTTCTGGCACCCCCACAATTCTGATGTTGGTATACTTGAAGTTGTCCCAGAGACTCCTTACACTATCTTCACATTTTTGGGATTCTTTTGTCTTCTTGCTTTTCTGCTCCTTTGTATTTCCAATCTTTTACTTGATTCTTGCCTTCTCTAGTCTGCTGTTAGGTCTCTGTATAATATTTTTTATTTCAGTCAGTGTATGTTTAATTTCTAGTTGGTCCTTTTTGATCTCCTCTTGCATCTCACTAAATTTATTCATATTTTATAGGAAATCCTTAAAAAAACCTTATCACCATGGTTTTGAACTCTATATCCACTCATTTATTTTCCTCCATTTCTTTTTTGTGATCTGTTCCTTTGTCTCCGCATTTTCACTATGCTGGGAGAACTTCTGTGTTGGAATCAGTCTTATGATACAAGACTTGCAAAACTGCATAAGCCTCTCTATTGAGCTTGGATGGGGTGGAGTCTCAGGGCTTAGCAGACAGCCTTGGCTTCCAGTCAGCCCCACCCTACATGGTCCCTGGGTCTCAAGTGTCTCATGGTAATTGCTGCAGCCTTCTCTGTGCACACGTGTGTGTTTCTAGACCTTTGCCTTTCCAGTTCCCTTGTGCTCCGGGACCCATATGAGTCTGGGTCCCCAGGGTCTCACCCGAAACTGGGATTCAGTGCAGTTAGAAGTGGCGCAGTTGGGAGGCTCAGTCTCCCGCCCACTAAAGAAAGCCAATGGCGCAATCAGCAGTCTGTCTTCTGTGTGCAGTGGTGTGTGCACCCCCAGACCTCTGCCCTTTTGTGGCTCCCCTAAATTTCCATGCACTCCTCCCTTTTCACAGTCCAGACTCCCCCCATATGGGTCTCGCCCGGAACTGGGGTTCAATGTTGTAGGATAAGAGGTTCAGTGCAGTTGGGAGTCTCTGTCTTCCTCCGGCCAGAGGAAGCCAGCTAGGTACTCCACTGCCCACTTTCTCCACGCACGTATCTCCATACCTCAGCTTTTTGCAGCTCCTCTGAGTCTCTGTGAGCCCCTCTCTTTTTTTCTAGTTATAGAATTTCCTCTCAGTTAACTTTCCTGTGGTTCTGGATGATGTCTATTCTGTCTTTTAGTTGTAGTTTTGAAATTGTTGTGCGAGGCAGCAGTTTAGGTGTTCACCTATGCCTCCATCTTGGTTTCTCTCTCCCACCAGTTCCTTTTAGAGCTTATCCCAAAGAAATCATGAGAGCTGTGAGCAAAGGTGTATAATTTTGGAAAAAATATAAACCTTAAGTGTCTAGTAATAGTATTAAGGAATTGATGCTTGGTTGCTTTGTGGGATAGAATTCAATGTAGCAAGCAGTGTAAAATAATATCAACATGAGAAACTATAATATTTTTGTAAATAAAAAAAAGCAGAATTTAAATCAGTATATAGCTTTTGGTATTTTATTGAAACAATAGCAGTATATTTATGCACATAGAAAGAGATTAGTTGGAAATATACTACAATTACATTTAATTTTCTTTGTGCTTTTCTGTATTGACTAACTTCATGTTATATCTGGATTCAGGTAAAGAAAAAAATTATTTAACCATTATATATATATCAAAATCTATTTTGTTCATACAATGGTGGGGATAGAACCTGCACTGCTCCAGGTTAAAGAATGAGATGTTGATGAGGAAATGGAAGCTCCCCGTACATACCTGAAATGCTCCTTCTGGAATTACAAAACTTCATATGTATCTACACAACTCTGCAACTGAGATGTACTGAAGACTTCTGGGTTCAACAAACCATGGAATTTCCTCTTCCTCCAAGACTAACATAATTAATATTTGGATTATTGGCATGTAAGACACTACATGTGAAGATGATTATAAAATAAACACTGAAACATCTTGGGTTATTAAATTGAGATACCCTACAATGAAACAACTTAAAGGAGGTATAATTAAGGATACAGTGAATAGGAAATTAAATTATGGGGAATTATCATTTCTCGTCATTCCTCCAGTTGTAAAAGAATTATACTGGTAGTTTAGTATCTTAATGCAGTAACTTATTAAAACAGGAAATCTATACTCTACAACCACTAGTACACTTTGTTATATGTCAATTATATCTCAGTAAAGATGAGGAAAACCTTTCCCATCTATTTGGGGGCTTGGAAGTATTTTTTTTTTCTTGTGAGAATATTCAAAAGATAGGAGGAAAATATGGTTCATGTTTTCTTAGTTATAGGTACTAGATTTGATTTAGGACTAGAATTTTCTTTCAATGAAATTTCTATACCTGGTGTTCATCAAAGCATTCTATATATAATTTAAAATTTTCACATTGCTTGCTTCAACTTATTTTGAGTTGACTCATCCTGAGATTTGTCCCAAGCCTTGTTCCCTATTTTTAAGGACAAGCACTATGAGTCAGGAATTGAGTTTCATTGCTTTGTCTCCAGTGCCCAGACAGTTCTAGGCCTGTAGTAGATGTATAATAAATGTGTATTAAGTACTGAATGAAACAAATAGGTGTTGCTGTCAAGTCCGTTTAACATGTCTCATTCAATCCTTCCCTATATGGGTTTACCAAATGCTAAAAAATTCTGAGAGATTTTGGTAATTTTAGACATTATAAACAAAACTGGATTTGTCTTTTAAAAAAATGAGATATGAATGTCTGTATGGAAAACCTTTTTTAATCAGGCAGACAAGCTGACCTATGAAGTGGAGCTAATGTTTGTCTCTTAGCATTGAGATCATTTAGTGACTGAGTTGAAAGGAGAATATTGACAGTAAACTTGGTAAGGTCTTCACAGGAGAAAACATAAAGAGAGTTAAGGCTTTAAGGGAAGTAGGGGAGTAAAAACTAGTGGTTCCGCCCTTGTTGTTGTTGTTCAATGGTTAGAGCAGCAGCCCCCCAACCCAAGAGTTGTGGGTTCAATTCCGGTCAAGGACATGTACCTGGCTTGCAGGTTTCCTACTCCAGTTGGGGTAGAGTATGTACAGGAGACAACTGATTGATGTGGCATTCTCTCATCAATGTTTCTCTCTCTCTTCTTCCCCACTCCCCCCCTTGCGAAGAGCAATGGAAAAATCCTCTGGTGAGGATTACTAACAAAAAAACTAGTGGTTCCTCTAACTCCCTCTAAAGATTTTTTCAAACTGCTAAAGAGAAAAGGAGAAGAGGATGGTGAAGATGCATGAATACTCAGGTTTTGAACTGTGTGGCAGATCTCTTTTAAGGCTTTATGAATTGTGGTATGATGTAGTTGGTATGTGGGGATGTTATTATCAAAGTCCGACTCTTTAAAAGAAAACAATGTTAGATGATTCTTTGCCACCTACATTAGTATATTTATATGATGCTTTTCAGAGGTGGGGGTAGCAGCATGAATGCACCTGTGAATACTCTCAGACAAGGCCTTTGACTGTCCTGCTGAATTACACAGTAGGTGTTTGTGGAAACCTGAGAGTAGCTGGCTGAACAGAAGATGAGCCACTCTTCTGAGGTTGGCCTTGAGAGCTATGCCTTCTCTATTTGCACCTGGTAAGCACCTGCCAGCTAATAGCTCTACCAGCCAGAGCCTTACTGTGGGTAGGCCACACCCAAGCAGGCCTTTTGAAGCCAGTCAAATGCAGAAAGGAGGGCATTTCTCAGAAGGAACACATTTTCATTTTGTTTCCTCTTGTTGTTGAAGGCTCTAAAAAGTAGATATGTTGCAAACCATATTTCATAAGAAGTTTCAGTAATAAAACCCTTTATTTCTTATTATATACTGGAGTAGACAAAATTTCATTGAAGCATTATGGTTTAAAATTAACTTACATCTTACATCTAAGTGTACAAAAACAAAATTAGCATTAGAAATAGCTTCGGAGAGTAATTGTTTCAGCTGCTGCTTTTCAGATGAAAAATGTAAGGCAAGAAGTTAACAGAAGCCCAATGGGCATGGCTCAGTGGTTGAGTGTCCACCCATGATCCAGGAGGACACGGTTTGATTCTCTGTCAGGGCATATACCCGGGTTTTGGGCTCAATTCCCAAGAGGGGGGGGTAAGGGGCAGGCAGTAGGCAACTGATCAATGATTCTTTATCATCATTGATGTTTCTATTCCTCTCTCCCTCTCCTTTACCCCCTTGGAAATCAATAAAAATATATTTAAAATAAAAAAGAAGTTAAAATAATTGCTCAATACAATTAAGTTAGGCAGTATGGTATTTTACACATTGTTTCCCAGAGATAACCAGTGTTTAAAAAATATCTCATGAAGTTTGAACAATTAAAAAGTCACAGACACCAGGTATTTCTTAACCATATTGTGCACTAACCTACTCCATTCAGAGGGGGAAAAAAAGAATTTAGAATTTTTTTCTATGAAGGGATTTTTAATTCTAACAAGGCTAATTCTCAGTTAATTTCTATACCTCTTTTAAAAGATTCTATTCTCCAAACTCAAGAAACAATAGAAATTTGCTAAGCAAACCATTGAGCATCTTTTTACATATTTATGTACTATTTGTGTGTGTGTGTGTGTATGAGAGAGAGAGAGATCTAAATAAATCTCTCTTGCCCTTTTATAGAGGTAGGGAAGAATTACTAACTTTGAATTACTAACTCTCAACTAAACCTATTCATTACCCTTTGTCTGTGATATGTTGCAATTTATTTTCCCACTTTGTCAATTGACTTTTTGGTTTGGTGTGTGTGTTTTTTTTTTGCATGATTTTAAATTGAACTTCTAGTTGAGGTCCAGTTCACTATTGATATTTATCAATATAAATATCAGAATATACTTCAAAAACAACTATTAAAACCAGAATTACACAGAAGGTAGCAGTAGTCATACACAAATCTATTCTTAAATATCCAGAAAGATTCTGATATTCTCTAGGATGATCCATAATATCACCCCAAATAAATTTTTCATCTATAAGGATGTGGACTTTTTAGACACTTTAGGGCTACTTGTTGAGAATGTGTCAATACATGTTATTAATCTGATAAAGTCTCAAAAGTCATGTTTCTTAGTAAAGTTAGTGTAGTCTGAATCCATTCAAAAGTAAACTAGTTACTTTTATATAAAAATTTTACTTTCATTTAAAATTTAGTATGCTTTTTAAACAGAGCTTAGTACAAAGTACTTTGGAAATAGAGCTTAGGAAATATCCAAAGCTTATTTCCCCCCCCCCCAAAATATTTCTCTTGAATATTCTTAAGCCATCTTTCCTATAATCATCTAATGACTTTTTAAACAGAAATTACTTATTTTTTGGAGAGAGTGAAAACATATATTTTATTCCAATCTGTTTAAAAGGAATGAATTCTGCTGTATAAACAAAAAGGAAGGTATTTAAAAAAGAGTTATTTAGCCAAAACTGGTTTGGCTCAGTGGATAGAGCATCAGCCTGCGGACTGAAAAGTCCCAGGTTCAGTTCCGGTTAAGGGCATGTACCTTGGCTGCGGGCACATCCCCGGTGGGGAGTGTGCAAGAGGCAGTGATCGATGTCTCTCTCTCACCGATGTTTCTAATTCTCTATCCCTCTCCCTTTCTCTCTGTAAAATATCAATAAAATATATTTAAAAAAAAGACTTATTTATGTATAAAGATCCATATATATATATATATATATATATATATGAAGAAAAATTAGCAGAAAGTCAATTAAAATATTAGCTGTAGTTATTCCTGCGTAGAATAATTACATGTGACCTATTTGTTTTTCCTATCTTCCTCCTGCATTTTCCAAATTCTCTTTTTTGAGTCCATTCCATATTACAGTTAACACTTGAACAACAAGAGTTTGAATTGCATGGGTGAATATTTTTCAATAACTATACTTGAATCTTTTTCAATAACTGTACAGTTGCCCCTCTGTATTCTGGGGTTTTGCAATCAGGATTTAGCAAATTGCCAATCAGAAACAGCATTTTCATTCAGATGGCACCACTTAACCCCCACATTATTCAAGGGTCACCTATATACATAATTAAAAATAAGAAAGACAAATGACAAACTTAGAAATAGAAATCCTAGGTGACAACTTCTTCCTTTAAGTAATTGAGACTACTTCTAAGCCCTAAGTGTAGGCTTTCCCCTGACTACCAGCATATTCTTCCATTTTAGCACAAAGAAAGAAGATGGAAGGACAGTATCCAGACTCCAAGGAGAGAGCTTCCTCGGGAATCGGGAGAGCTTCAGCATCTTCCTGTGCACACATTGGCCTCTCTGTGAAGTCACTTCAAGGATTTTATGAGTCCCAGATCTTATTCTGTTGAAATTTTCCAACGAGCATTTTCATTTTAGGTGTTCTTCAGCGTTATAGCATTTTATCAAGGAAGGACACTGAAATAAAAAGAATTTTTATTTAAATGACAGCAGGGTCAACAAATTTATATGCTGATAATCATGATAATGATTACATATATCTTACACGTTTAAATGAAGTGTTTATTGCTCTGTTTTGGTAGCTATGTAGGACACAAGTGGCATAAACTGAGATACTGAGTAGATAAGAGATCAACGAATAACTTGCCCATTCCCCATTTCTTTTTTGTCAAAGGAAAAGTGTCCTCAGAGTTGAGCAACTAAATAAAGAGAGCCTTATTCCAGAAACCTACTGGTCCATTGTAACACACAAAACCTTTCATTTAGTCTCCTTTCTGAACCATGGTTATAGCAGGGGGAAGTAAACAGAATCTGGTAGTTTGGAGGAGGGGCAGCTTCAGATAGCATGTCCTTCTGCCCTTATCACAGTCAAGATTGGAAGGTGGTATTGCATAGTTTAGGTGTCCAGATGCTTCCTTGGCCAATCTTTCTTAAGGCCAGGAACACCATGTCACAAATGGATAGGCTCCCATCAGCTCACCTGACACTTCCAGTAATTATTGCCATCTGTCCCTTCATCATTGTCCCTTTTCTAGCTCACAAGTGTTCCCAACATCATGTTAGCTGCATCATCATCGAACATTCCTATGCGTTTCAACCATGGCTGTGTCTTTGGAGTCTGCCTTTTAGCTGCACCTGACCTGAGTGCACATCTTTTCAGCTTGGTGCAGATTCAAGCTCACTCCTTGTCTACAAACCTGTGGTCAAAATTTCAATCTTAAAATGGAAATTTGACATAACTTTATTAAGGAATTTCT
Organism: Lasiurus borealis; assembly: GCA_004026805.1. Lineage (NCBI taxonomy): Eukaryota > Metazoa > Chordata > Mammalia > Chiroptera > Vespertilionidae > Lasiurus > Lasiurus borealis. The sequence goes on from PVJN01047894.1 coordinate 9,337, forward strand.
AGTTTTTTATAAAAAAGCAGCCAACAGTCAATAAACACAACTTGAGATGCACCTTGAGGTAAGAGAATGTCTCTCAAAAAGTTGAGGATAAATAACATGTAGGCAAATTGATTCTCAAATATTTACTGACCACTCCTCATTTGATTAAGTCTATACTAAAAATTTAGGGAAATTTACAACAATGGTCCTTATGAATACATAAGTTAATTTAGCATGGGAGAGAAAACACACAAGCACAATGTAGTACATTATGTTAGGGGCAGACAAAGAATATTGGGGACCAGCTATAATGAGAAGAAATATTAATCATGCTCTGTTCACCATGATTGTTTTGTTCTGATTAAAGAAAGCACATTCCAACCAGGCTGGGAGTTGCATGTGGGACCTGGGAGCTCACCTGGAAATGCGGTCCATCCTCCACATCCAGGAGGTGCCTGTTACCATTGAAAGGTTGAAACCAGAGGCATCCCAGGCCTTTGCAACCTCCCCGGCTTTATTACCTGTAAAATGCCCATTTTGCATATCTATTCTTATTCCTTTTGCCTACTTGCCCTTATAATCTTTGTCCTTCTACTCATTATAAGCATCTGCTTATGATGGGGGGCAGAGCAGATTTTTATGGATGACCTGCTGCTCTCCCATGCATTATTGGAATAAATGCTCACATAGGATTTAGCCCTATCTGCTGAAATGGCTCAAGTAGTGACAGGCAGCCCGGATTATTGATTGTCTGCTTACAATAAGTGAGTGACTAATCAAAATTTGTAGAATCAATGAATGAGTGAGTGAAAGAATGCGATAGAGTTAATGGATAAAAAACAACAAGTGAAAAGTCAAATACTGTCTGATGTATTCATATACAGTTTTTAACAATGAGAAGAATGGTTGTCATTTGGCAAAACCAAAATCACATCCATATAATCTCAAAGTATAATAATGTAAAATAATATGCAAAGTAGCTTAATAATACTAACCACTGGGTTATTATAAGTAATTTTTATTATTTTTATGTATCTGTTTTCAATGAGTATATATTATCCTTGAAAGAAAATAATTTATTTTAAAAAGTGGAATAGCCAGGAAGTGCTTTGAGTTCCAAAGAGCGACATCTCTTTGGACTAGAGTTATTTTGGACACCTTCTTGGGTCAGTGAATTCTCAGCTGGGTTCATGCAACTTAGATTGAAAGAAAGGTGGCAATGTGTTTTAAGCAGGTAACCTGGCAATAATAGGGTAAATCAAGTGATATTTTAAGCAGTCTTCTGGAACTTGGTCTGCTTATTTAGTCTGTTTGTATTTGGTCGTAGCATAACTAGCCAGAAATCAGTTTTGCTCAATTTTTCCATCAAAGTACCCTAATAATAGAGAAAAACAGTGGCATCACCCCTGCCTGGCCAGGTATTAGTGCTAATTGGCAGGGGAGAAAAATAGCTAAGTTATATACATTTTAGTTTTGAAAGAAGGTAGTCAATAGTTTTCATTTTGAAATTTAGGGCATCATTTGTCTCAGGTTTTTGATATCTTTGTAAGGTACCTGATGGCTCCCACATACCAAGAGATTACCTGTTCCATTCTCAGTCAGAGTACATGCTCGGGGGAAGGAGTTGAACAAAGGGGGAGCTGGTACAATCACAGTAAAGTCAGGGTGATGTAGAAAAGGTGCTTGCCTGTCAGTCTACCTTGAGGGACAATGGATTGGCTAGGGCAGCGGTTCTTAACCTGTGGGTCACGACCCCTTTGGAGGTCGAACAACACTTTCACAGGGGTCGCCTAAGACCATTGGAAAACACAGATACGATTCATAACAGTTGCAAAATTACAGTTATGAAGTAGCAACAAAAATAATTTTATGGTTGGGGGTCACCACAACATGAAGAACTGTATTAAAGGGTCGCGGCCTTAGAAAGGTTGAGAACCACTGGGCTAGGGGTTAGACACCAATGTAAACTTAGGAAAATTTGGGAATACATTGTCCCCAGACAAGAGTTCCCTCTCACTTATTCTGTCCTTGTACTGTTGCACTCTTGCTTCATGAACTTGCCCTGTGCACTCGCCTGTTCTCTCTCCATGGCCATGTGGACCCCATATGCAGGATGCTGGACTGGACTGTGCTTTAATATGGGCTGGAGACTGAGCATCTCTAATTCTAGCCCCGCTGATGATAAGATCGGACTTCTTCCATGGTGGGACTGACATACCAGTAGATGGGACCTTGGAAGGGAACCCCTTTAACTTTACATTATCAATAAAATTCTTTGTCCCATAACCCCCCAAGAACTCTACTTCCACCAATAACAAATGCACACAAATATAGGAATGCTTTGAAACACACTGCCTGTGCACAGCACTGATGGAGTCCTCACCCCAAAGCACTGGAAACGATTATTCAAGAAAGACATCACCACCAACAGCGTTTCCAGCTCCTGAAGTACTTTCAAAATGCCATTGGTGTTAGTGATCTACCAGGTACACTATCATATTTAAATCTTATTTCCATTTCGATACTGGAGTTGTTGAAAGCATTTTTATTTTAATTTGTGTTTGGTACCTGCTAGGTTCCTCATTTGTTTGCAGACTTTGCGCATGGTCACAGCTGCCTTCTTGGGGTTGTAAATGGATATTCACTTCCTTAGATTTTGCATCTGTATTACTGCTAATTGGCAGGGAAGAAAGATGGCGAAAATAATTATGTACATTTTCATTTTTGAAAAAGGGTAATCAATAACTTTCTAAAAAGAAAAGTGTAACCAAGTCACACTTTTCAAAACTAAGTAAAAACATGGATTAGAAAATAATACTAAAACCATTCTCTACGTTGTGTTGGAACTCTAACCATACCTTAAAACAACACATTTCTCTATGCCCAAAGTTATATTGATGAGTAAATACTGTTACAACAGGATTGTGACATTTAAATGGTTTTGCACTGTAATCTTATACAAGGCTTCCTCTCTCTCCCTTAGTGAAGATATGCGTTCTGTATTTTGTACAATACCTATAGTATGGAAAGTAGCAATTATTGTCATGAAAGTACATAAGAACTGATAGTAAAAGAAGTCATGTATAAGTAACAATAGCTAACATTTTGTGACGTTCATTATAAGAGAGGCACTGTGTTGAGGTAGGAACAATTATTTTCCTATTTTTCTGGCAAGGAAAATGAACTTTAGAGAGACTAAGTACTTTGCCCAGTGTTCAAAGCTAGTGAGTGAGTATGAACATAGGTCTCAGTGATTGCAAAGCCCATGACAGTACTGACCGTGTTTTGCACCTTCGAATCATCCAACAGGAAACAATGATGGATATAATAAAAAGGACCACACCAGAGAATATGCCTAGGCAGTAAAACAAGGTAATTAAGTACATACAAAATACAACCCACAATCTCTATCTTAATATCTAGTCTCTCTAGATGTGGTTGTCAATGATTTTTTAAAAATATAACTGAATTCTGATTTACAAAACCGACACAGGCTTACCTTTAAGATTTCCCCTTTGGGAGAATCCAAGATGGCGGCATAGGTAAACACCTACACTATTGCCTTGCACAACAATTTCAAAACTACAACTTAAACACAGAACGGACAGCATCCAGAACCACAGGAAAGCTGGCTAAGTGGAAATTCTACAACTAGAAGGAAAGAGAGGGGCTCAGAGAGATCCAGAGGAACTGCAAAAAGCTGCGGTATGGAGACACGCGCATGGAGAGAGGGGGTGCCAGAGTACCTGTCTGGCTTTCTCTGGCGGGAGGGAGATATAGACTCCCAATGGCATTGAACCCCTTATCCTTCGGCACTGAAACCCAGGTCCAGCCAAAACTCATACGGTGGGAGTTTGGACTATGAAAAGGAGAAGTGCATGGAAATCTAGGGGAGATGCGAAAGGGCAGAAGTCTGGTGGCGTGCACAGAACTGTGCACAGAAGACCGACTGCTGATTGTGCCTCTGGCTTTCACAAGTGGGCGGGAGACAGAGCCTCCCAACTGTACCACTTCTAACTCCACTAAACCCCAGTTCGGGTAAAACCCTGGGGACCCAGGATCATATGGTCTCTGAGCGCAGAGGAGCTGTAAAGGCAGAGGTCTAAAGGCACTGCGTGAGTACACAGGGACCACTCCAGAGGTTACCCAGAGACACGTGAGACCCAGGGGCTGTGGAGGGTGTGGCCAACTGGAAGGCAAGGCGATCTGTTAAGCCCTGAGACTCCACCCATCCCAAGCTCAACAGGGAGGCTATTGCAGTTTTGCAAATCTGGTATCATAAGGCTGAATCTAACACAGAAGTTCTCCTGGCATAGTGAAAATGTGAAGCCACAGGAAGAGATCAAAAACAAAAGAAATGGAGGAAAACAAATAACTGGATATAGAGTTCAAAACCACGGTTATAAAGTTTTTCAAGAATGTCCTAGAAAAAAAAAGGATAAATTTAGCGAGACCCAAGAGGAGATGAAAAAGGACCAACTAGAGATGAAAAAGGACCAACTAGAGATGAAAAAGGACCAACTAGAAATTAAACATACACTCACTGAAATAAAAAATATTATACAGAGACCTAACAGCAGACTAGAGGAAGGTCAGAATCAAGTCAAAAATTTGATATATAAAGAATCAGAAAACACTCAACTGGAAAAGCAAGAAGAAAAAAGAATCCAAAAATATGAAGATAATGTAAGGAGCCTCTGGGACAGCTTCAAGCATACCAACATCAGAATTGTGGGGGTGCCAGAAGAAGAGAGAGAGTACCTATTTGAAGAAATAATGACTGAAAACTTCCCACATCTGATGAATGATATAGACTTAGAAGTCCAGGAAGCACACAGAACTTCATATAAAAGGAATCCAAAGAGCACTACACCAAGACACATCATAATTAAAATACCAAGAGCAAAAGACAAAGAGAGGATATTAAAAGCAGCAAGAGAAACAGTTAATTACCTACAAGAGAGTGCCCATACGATTGTCAGCTGATTTCTTAACAGAAACTATGCAGGCCAGGAGGGAGTGGCAAGAAATATTCAACGTGATGAATAGCAAGAACCTACAACCACAAATACTCTATCCAGCAAAGCTATCATTCAGAATTGAAGGGCAGATAAAGAGCTTCACAGGTAAGAAAAAGCTAAAGGAGTTCACCAACCCCAAACCAGTATTATATGAAATGCTGAAAGGTACTCTGTAAGAAGAGGAAGAAGAAAAAGGTAAAAGATAAAAAATGAACAATAAATACATATCTATCAACAAGTGAATCTAAAAATTAAGTGAATTAAAAATTTGATCAACAGAATAAACTGGTGAATATAATAGAATTAGGGCACAGAAAGGGAGTGGACTGATAATTCTCAGGGAGAAAGGGGTGAGGGGGTGCAGGGAAAGACTGGACAAACATCATACACCTATGGATGAGGTCAATGGGGTGGAGGTAAGGGTAGAGGGAAGGGTGGGAGCCAGGTGGAGGGGAGTTATGGAGGGGGGAAAAAAGAGAAACAAATGTAATAATCTGAATAATAAAGATTTAATTAAAAAAAAAAAAGATTTCCCTTTGGCTGGCATTTCTCAATGGTTAGAGCTCAGCCCTTGTACCAAAGGTTCATGGGTTTGATTCCCAGTCTAGGGAACCCTCCTGGATTGCAGGTTCTATCCCTGCCCTGGTTGGGGCGAGTCCCTCTACTCCCTCCACCCCAAAGCTCTCTCTATATCCTCCAGTGAGGATTAACAACAATAATAAAAAGATTTCCCCTCTGCTTCTTGTTTAATCTAGCCCATTAGTGTCACTTCTATAGGGGTAAGGGTAAGGAGTGAGCAGAGGCATTTTATAAGCTTTAGTCCCACAGCAGCCTTTCAAAAACATGTGAGAATAGCACCAAGGTTCCAGAGCTCTGGCTCTCAGGCCTTGCACATCTCTTGTGTGAGGCACAGGAGCTATTCTATATAGCAAACTCTGCCAATTCCCTCTGAAGCTGACTCTATCATAACACTATTCCTCTTATATATGCAGACCCCAGAAATGGGCTTAGTGGTCTTTGTGGCTTCCAATTTGTGCAAGTGAGCATGACTACATCCTGAAGAATATTCCCAGGTTGTATTCTCCAGCTACAAGAAAATAAGATGAAGGACTGGTCATCTTTAACGGTTCAAAGACAGTGCAGAGCCTTTGGGAGAGGACACTCTATAGGCATATGAGGATACCAGTTTTGCCACACTGTGGCCTGAGTTTATCACTGTTTCCTTGCTAAATGAAATTGCAATGTAAGGTATTTTGATCTCTCTTTTTACATTTCATTCATTACAAGTAGATACTTACTGTTAAAGATGTTAGCATTTCTCAGCAAACCCTTTATAAAACTTACCAATAACGTGAGCATTATGTTGGCCTAAAAGGAAGACAAAGGTCACAAATGCATCAGTCAAGCACTCAACATGATTAAACAGGAGCCCTCAGCCAATGACAAAATTTAGCCTAATTTTTATCATTGCACAGTACAATTTTGT
>PVJN01047895.1:0-15822 GCA_004026805.1 Lasiurus borealis
GAAAAGTTATTACAAAAAAAAAAGGGAAGAAAGCCTGTCCAGTGTCAGGCAGTAGTGGTTGTTGCTGGTGTGGGTTTCGTGGCGGACGGGGAACGGACGGCTGGGGAGGGCCGGCGGGCAGGCGTGTGGACCCCCGAGTGCCAGGGCCACAGAACAGCGGGGTCCACCCGGGAGGCGGGCAGCCCCCACGGTGACCCATCGTTCTTCTGCGAACAAAGCAAGCCCCCGGCGGGGCCCGCCGTCCCCAGAAGTCCCTGAAGGCACTTGGTTCCCCTCACTCCTGCTCCCTCTCGGACCGGCGCTGTGTCTCTGGAAAAGTCCATGGGTCTCCGCTGGCCCGGTTTCGCCACCGGCAACTCCCACCTCCTGGGATGACGTGATCGCCCAGGTCTGAGGACAGTCCCGGGCCCGCCTTCCGTCCCTCCACGTGTCTGGGGTGGGAAGCATGCTCATTGCTCCCCTCCTGTACCCGCCGTGGGGGGTTCCTGGCCTCCATGAGATGCCAGGAGCCAGGCGTTGCCACAGAGGAAACGGAAATGCTGCCAAGCCGGCGTGGCTCCGTGGCTGTGCGTTGACCTAGGAACCAGGAGGTCAGGGCTCGATTCCCGGTCAGGGCATAGGCCCGGGTGGCGGGCTCCATCCCCAATGTGGGGCGTGCAGGAGGCAGCCGGTCCATGATCCTCTCTCATCGTGGATGTTTCTCCCTCTCTGAAATCAGTAACCGCTAACAGGCTGCCCCCCGGAAATCTCTTGAGGGATTGTCCTCTGAGCTCGGAGAGGAGCGGGAAGCACGGTGCAAAGCGCTGGCTCCGGATCTGGGCCCCTCCGCTCCTTGGGTAGCGCATCTGCGGGGAAGAGGGACAGAATAACGAAGACACAGCTGTGCCTGGTTTCCTTCCCATAGTTCTCTCAGGTCAGGAGACAGTTTAACGGCCGCAGGAAGCAAGATGGCACAGCCACAGCGACACCCCGACTTCTGCCTACAGGGGGCTCCGAGGAAAAGACTTTCAAATCCTGGGCAGGCCCTGGCCGGTGTGGCTCAGTGGCTAGAGCGTTGGCCTGCGGACTGAAGGGTCCCAGGTTCGATTTTGGTCAAGGGCATGGATGTGGGTGGCGGGCACATCAGGAGGCAGCTGATCAATGTTTTTCTCTCATCCATGTTTCTAACTCTCTATCCCTCTCCCTTCCTCTCTGTAAAAAAATCAATAAAAATATATTAAATAGCCCTGACCGGTGTGGCTCAGTGGATAGAGCGTCAACCTGCAGACTGAAGGGTCCCAGGTTCGATTCCAGTCAAAGGCATGGACCTTGGTGGCAGGCGCATCCCCAGTGGGGTTGGGGGGTGCAGGAGGCAGCTGATGGATGTCTCTCTCTCATTGCTGTTTCTAACTCTCTCCCTCTCCCTTCCTCTCTGTAAAAAATCAATAAAATCTATTTTAAAAGGATGCTCGCTTTGCCGACCCGGGGAAGATGCCTCTGCGTGACGTTGAGAAGGAAACTTGGCCGATGCCCGGCCCCTCCCCTGCACATCCCCACCTGGGGACCGCCCTCAGCCTCGGCCGCCTCTGTCCTGGGAGACCTGGGAAGGGGGGGCACGAGCAGGACGCAGGGAGGTGAGCGCAGCCCCCGAGCCTGCGCCTACGTGACCCGGCCACTCACCTCCTTCCCTGTCGGCCGTGTCCTGCACGCCTCAGGCCTGCGCTTCCCGCACCCCGGCGGTGCCACAGGAGGCCGCCTCGCTCTCCCCCGCCTCCCGGGGCGGCTGCAGCTGCAGGACCATGGCCTGCAGGGTCTCCTTCACCAGCCGCAGCTCCCTCCGCAGGGACTGTGGCCGCCGTTAAGGAACCCGCGGGAGTGGGGAGGAGGGGTAAGGAGGTGGGGGGACAGGCCCTCTGCGCCTCTGGTCTGCGGGCGGCAGATGGGCGCTGCTGTCTAATGGCAGTTTCCAGTTCCTTCCAAGGCGCAGGCGTTAAATATTAATGTGCACTTAACACTTCCGTCAGGAGCGAGAGCCACCGCCGCCCGGCCTGGGTTACCCACTGTCTCCAGGGAGGCCTCCAGAAAGGAAAAGGCAGCCCCGACCGGTGTGGCTCAGGGGATAGAACGTCGGCCTGCGGACTGAAGGGTCCCAGGTTTGATTCCGGTCAAGGGCATGTACCTTGGTGGCAGGCACATCCCCAGTGGGGGGCGTGCAGGAGGCAGCTGATCCATGTTTCTAACTCTCTCTCCCTCTCCCTTCCTCTCTGTAAAAAAAATCAATAAAAAATATATTTAAAAAGATAAAAATTAAATAAAAAAATAAGCAAACTATCAAACACGTTCACACGAGCTTGAGGTGTGGACGGTGACTGCGTGTTCCCCAGACCAGCCTGGCCCTTTGTCTGCCTGCAGCCCCATCCCCTCAGCCTGCCAGCGGGGATCGGAAGCCCCGTCTACCCACAGCCGCTGGTTAGAATTAAATGGCTCAGCCCAAACCGGGTTGGCCCAGAGGACAGAGCGTCGGTCTGCAGACAGAATTAAATGGCTCTTTAGCTAAACCGCCGGGCGGCCACCGATCGATCCCTTGAAGCGTTTGGTGCAAAACAGCTGCAGCGACTTCCCTCGACACCTCTACCAGGATGTGGTTTGAGGTTGAGACAGAGATGCTGAGCCTGGGGGAGGAAGACGGGGGAGAGGGAGGGAGTGAACCGTGGAGAATAGAGTTTTATACCTGAAACCGAGCAATGACCACGTATGAGAAGCATGTTCCGCACACTTCCTGAACGAGCCTCATTTAGCCCCGCAGAAACCTTACCGGTGGCCCGGCTGGCGTGGCTCAGTGGCTGAGCATCGACCTAGGAACCAGGAGGTCAGGGTTCGATTCCCGGTCAGGGATCCATGCCCGGGTGGCGGGATCCATCCCCAGTGTGGGGCGTGCAGGAGGCAGCAGGTCCGTGATGCTCTCCCCTCACTGCTGTCTCTCTCTCTCCCTCCCTCTCCCTTCCTCTCTGACATCAACAAAAGAATAGTATTTAGAGAAACATTTTTTTAAAATATATTTTTATTGATTTTTTACAGAGAGGAAGGGAGAGAGATAGAAAGTCAGAAACATCGATGAGAGAGAGACATCGATCAGCCGCCTCCTGCACGCCCCACAGTGGAGATGTGCCCGCAAGCAAGGTACATGCCCCCAACCGGAATCGAACCTGGGACCTTTCAGACGCTCTATCCACTGAGCCAAACGGGTCTGGGCCAAAAGAATAGTATTTAAAATAAAAACTCTCAAGGATACAACCCTTTGAAGTAGCATGCCCTTGACTGGAATCGAACCTGGGACCCTTGAGTCCTCAGGCCGACGCTCTATCCACTGAGCCACACCAGTTAGGGTTTTTTGTTTTTGTTTTTTTAAAAGACTCCTGAAAACTGAGCCCATCAGACCCGCCACTGCCCAGGCCCCCCAAACAGCTCCACACCCCCGAGAACCGCGTCCCGCTCTGGGCTGTGGTGAGCAGGTCTGAATGTCAAGGCCACTTCCCAGCGGGCACATGAGATCGTCAACAACGCTGACCTCCCTACAAAATCGAGAGAAGGCATCGCATCTGCACCTCCTTGGACGCCTGAGCTCCACGGGGAGCAGCAGCCGGCTCGGGTGCCTCCACCTACCGGCCCTGACCAGGGTCGCGGGGCATCGGGTACCCGGGGTCGCGGGGCATTGGGTACGAGCTGCGTTTACCAAGCCACGAGAACGCGCGAAAGAACACACGCAAAGGATATGAATGAGGACCTCGTCCTGGCTGTGCACGGCCGTGTGCAGCTGATCTTCCAGACCCAGCAGCTTCCGGCCGATGGCTTCGCATTTCTCCCCCAGCTCTGCGGACAGGCTGGGCGGCTCCTGGGCAGAGCGGGGGAGGGTGGGGGGAGACGGCGGGTGAGCCCCGGGTTTTCCCAGGGCCACGAACGCATCTGCGATTCGCCCAACGGCTCTCCCCACTCACAGCCTCCTGATGGCACCAAACGGCCCCTCCTCATTTGGAGGTGAAAACAAACATAAGTCAAAGCTGAATTAAGTTGTTTGAAATACGGCTTTATCGCCCTGACCGGTTGGGCTCGGTGGATAGAGCGTCGGCCTGTGGACTGAAGGGTCCCAAGTTCGATTCCAGTCAAGGGCATGTACCCGGGGGGTGAGGGGGTGGGGTGCAGGAGGCAGCTGACCAATGTCTCTCTCTCATCGATGTTTCTAACTCTCTATCCCTCCCCCTTCCTCTCTGTAAAAAATCAATAACATGTATTTTAAAAATATTTTTTTTAAATGATCTTGGGATGAGGATTAACAAAAAGTAAAAAATAAATAAAGCAAGCTTATTTCAAGAAGAAGAAGGAGATGGAGGAGGAGGGGGAAGAAGAAGAAGAGGAGGAGGAGAAGGAGGAAGAAGAAGGAGAAGAAGGAGAAGGAAGGAAGGAAAGAAGGAAGGAAGGAAGGCCCACTCCCCTCCCGCCCCCCCACGCGGGCCGACACGGTAGCGCCAGCTCGGCCGGCAGCCTCTCCAGTGCAATTTGCTGAACCCGCTTCCTGATCAAAACCTGCAGGCCTGGCGGCGGGGCCGGCCAGCTGCGCTGCATTAGAGCAGCTGTCAGACGCCGAAGCGGAGCAGAGCGCGGCCTCTTTGTTGCCAGGACGCTCCCAGCACAGAGCCCTGCGGAACCCTGATCTGCAGACCGGTGTGCTCCCATCAAACAGGCTCGGTGGCTGCCGGCCGATCCCTCAGCCCCACACCCCCCCTAAGCAGCCACAGCGCCGCCGACAACGCCAGGCCTTCCCCCTACCCCCACCTAGAGAGGAAGGGAGAGGGAGAGAGAGAGAGAGAAACATCCACGATGAGAGAGAATCAGGGATCGGCGGCCTCCTGCACGCCCCCCACTGGGGATGGAGCCCGCCACCCGGGCCTGTGCCCTGACCGGAGTTGAATGTGCGTGGCCTCCTGGTTCCTAGGCTGATGCTCTACCACTGAGCTATGTCTCCCTCCCCTTCTCTTTCCCCTCCCCCTCCTCCTCCCGCTAAAATCAACATAAACATTATTTTTAAAAAAATATTGAAGTAGTTGAGTTTTTCCAATGCTGTCCAAAGTACTTCTGATGAGGGAGGCAGTCTGATGTGTGAAATGGCATCCTACATAATAAGAGGCAGAACGACCAGTCGCTATGATGCGCACTGACCACCAGGGGGCAGACGCTCGGTGTGGGAGCACCATTCAGCTGGAAGCCAGGCTCACGGCTGGCGGACATCCCCCAAGGGGTCCCGGACTGTGAGAGGGCGCAGGCCAGGCTGAGGGACCCTCCCACCAGCACATGAAGGTCGTGCATCCGGCCTCTAGTTGAGTAATAAAACAGAAAAAAAAAAACTCGTAACTGAGGAGGTGCCCCTTGCCTGGATTTAAAATTCCTCGGGAGGGAATCAAGTGCCTCTGAGACCTGTACTTCCCGTGGGCAATGCCCTGTGCAGGCGCTGTGCTCTGAAATCATCATTGCCTCCTGCCCTGGCTGGGATCTGCTGGGAATCCACTGGATTTGCTGGGACCCGCTGGGATCTGGGGGGGGGAAGGAGCCCACCTGGGGACTCCTGCTCTGGGCACTCTTACCCAGCCCCCCTTCCCCTCGGCCATGCCACCAGGCCCCAGAAACAGCTGTCTGTCCATACACACACCTCCCTCAGCCTGTGAACTGGGCTCCAACGCAAAGACAAGACAGAGAGGGCTCCCTTCCCGTCGGCATTGATGAACTGCGGGGCCACGGCAGTATTTACGTTTTAAAACACGGAAAAGCCATTTAGCCGGTGTGGCCCAGGGGCTGAGCATCGAGCTAGGAACCAGGAGGTCACGGTTCCATTCCCGGTCAGGGCACAGGCCCGGGTGGCGGTCTGGATCCCCAGTAGGGGGCGTGCAGGAGGCAGTGGATCCATGGTTCTCTCTCAGCATGGATGTTTCTCTCTATCTCCCTTCCTCTCTGAAATCGATAAAAATATGTTATAAAACACACACACACACAGCCGAAACCGGTTTGGCTCAGTGGATAGATAGTCGGCCTGCGGACTCAAGGGTCCCAGGTTCAATTCCGGTCAAGGGCATGTACCTTGGTTGCGGGCTCATCCCCAGTAGGGAGCGTGCAGGAGGCAACTGATGGATGTCTCTCCCTCATCGATGTTTCTAACTCTCAATCCCTCTCCCTTCCTCTCTGTAAAATATATTAAAACAAAATAAAAACAAACAAAACTCTGGGAGTAAGTCCCAGGTGTCTGGGTTTAAACAGAAAAAAGAGCCAGTGTGGCTCTTGGTTGAGCATCCACCTAGGAACCAGGAGGTCTCAGTTCGATTCCTGGTCAGGGCACAGGCAGGGGTTGCAAGCTGGATCCCCAGTAGGGGGCATGCAGGAGGCAGCCGATCCATGGTTCTCTCTTATCACTGATGTCTCTCTCTCCCTCTCCCTTCCTCTCGGAAACCAATAAAAATACCTTTTTGAATGCAAACCCCCCGCACCGCACACATCCCGTTCACGTACAGCCTGCAAATGCAGCTGGAACCTCGGGAGGTCCGTGCGGGGGTTCCATTCCACTCCCTCTCCTGCAGCCCAAGGTGACCCAGGAGCCAAGCCCGCCATCCCTGCGCCGAGCCGCCGCTTTCAGTAAAGCTGGGACGCAGTTCAGCGCGGAGAGCACAGCCTCCAATCTGTCCCCTCGGTGCTTGGCAAACACATTCCAGAGATGCCAGAGGGTTTTCCGGCCGAGTCTCTTCCACCGCCCCCATGAAGAGCGAGTGTGTGCCTCCGACGAAGCCCCACCCCTCCCACAAAGGACGTCTGTCCCGTTCCTTTGAAATGGACGGCACCAGCCTTGCTCTTCCCACATAAAGACGGGAGCCTGCAGCCACAGGTGGGCTCAGCTCTATTTCCTGTGGCACGACCACTGGAGAGCATGTGGGCGCCTTCCTTGCACACAGTTCAGGGAGCGGCCCAAGCTGATGCAGAAAAATCTGTCGGGGATGCTCATGCACCAGCACGGACCTACACATCCGCCATTTCACACGAGGACTGGGATCCCTGGGATGGTGACATCGAACCCTGAGACCCTTTTGGGTCAGAAAATGGAAACGGCCCAGGTTCGGGGGAAGGGAGAAGGGGGGAGGGGGAGTTTCCCTATAAGGGCATGGGGTCTTTGAGCTGCCCGTCGCTAGAAAAGACTGAATTACAAGAGTTAAGAGAAACCGCCGAAATCGGTTTGGCTCAGTGGATAGAGCGTCGGCCTGGAGACTGAAGGGTCCCGGGTTCAGTTCCAGTCAAGGGCATGTACCTTGGTGGCGGGCACATCCCCGGTGGGGGGCGTGCAGGAGGCGCCTGATGGATGTTTCTCTCTCATCAATGTTTCTAACTCTCTGTTCCTCTCTGTAAAAAATCAATAATATATATATATGTTTGTTTGTTTGTTTGTTTGTTTTTTAAATAAAAAGACAGGAGATGCACAGATCCACAAGAGGTGAGCCCTGGCCTGTGGGGCAGCGAGCCCCAGCCCTGGAGGGAGGGAGGGAAGCAGCCAAGCGGGCGGAGTATCAGTTCATTTGCCAGAAGCACGGAGCCACCCAGATGCACCCCCGGAGCCGCCTGCATGACACCGGCCGCCAAAGGGAGGCTTCCCGGGCGGTGGCCCCGTGCTCACCGGGGTGACGGTGACAGGCGTTCCCCAGACGAGGCGCTCCCGGCCCGCAGGTGCTTGCCTCGCCCCGGTTAGTTTTAATGAGTGGGAGAAGCGCCCCAGCCAAGCCCCGGAGCACAGCAAGTCCTTCCAGAACTTTCCAAGGCGAGGCACAGCCGCAGAGCCACCTGCCTTTCCCTGGGCAGGTGAGGGGCAGGCTGGCATTAATGAGCTGCCGGGAGAGCGGAAGCAGCCAGCTGAGGGGTGGTAACTGAGAGGTAGCCAGCTGAGAGGTAGTTAGCTGAGAGTTAATTAGCTGAGAGTTAACTAGCTGAGAATTAACCAGCTGAGAGTTAACCAGCTGAGAGTTAACCAGCTGAGAGTTAACCAGCTGAGAGTTAACTAGCTGAGAGTTAACCAGCTGAGAGTTAACCAGCTGAGAGTGGAAGCCGCCTTCCCCACCTCCAGCCCATCCTGGGTCTCAGCTCTGCCCCAGCCCCAGGGACCGCGGCTAGACAGGGCCAGGGATCCAGCCTGCAGCTGAGGTACCTGCCCTCGACCGGAATCCAACCCGGGACCTTTCAGTCTGCGGGCCAATACTCTATGCCAGTGATCAGCAAACCGCATCTCCCAAGCCACATGCAGCTCTTTGGCCCCTTGAGTGTGACTCTTCCACAAAAAACCACCACGGCCTGGGCGAGTCTATTTTGAAGAAGTGGCAGTAGAAGAAGTTTAAGTGGGAAAAATGTGGCTCTCCAAAGAAATGTCCATCGTGGTCCTGTTGATATTCGGCTCTGTGGACCAATGAGTTTGCCGACCACTGCTCCATCCACTGAGCCAAACCAGCTGGGGACAAAATTCTACCTTGTCATCATCCTACTCAAGCATTCTCAAAACGTTAAACAGTGTGCCTGGTCCCATGGAAAGCCCTCCCCATATTTACTGCTCTGATTGGGGGTACGATCCCTAAACCCCGCACTGAAGGTCAAGGACGGACAGACAGACAGACAGACAGACCTCTCTCTGGTCGCCGGCAGCAGCTGGGGGCGCCTTCCGCTCCTTGGAGGCCCGCAGCGGGGTGCCCAGCCACCGCTCCTCCTCTGCACCCAGGCTGCCCCTCGGCTCCGGGGGCTGCAGGCTCTGGATCAGCAGCCGGCAAGCTTCCGCGTCGGCTTCCCACACTCTCCCGAGCAGCGGACACGTGCAGCTACGACAGAGGGGAGCAGAGGCACGCATGTCAACTCAGGGGGGTCTCCTCATCCCTGGGTCAGGAGCTGGGGCTACCTGCCCAGTGGGCGGGGCTCGGGGGTTGAGCACTGACCCAGGAACCAGGAGGTCCCGGTTCGATTCCCCATCAGGGCACAGGCCCTGGTTGTGGGCTCCATCCCCAGGGTGGGGCGTGCAGGAGGCAGCAGGTCCCTGAGTCTCCCTCATCATGGATGTTTCTGTCTCTCTCCCTCTCCCTTCCTCTCTGAAATCAATAAAAATACATTTAAAATATATATATATCTTATTGATTTTTTACAGAGAGGAAGGGAGAGGGATAGAGAGTCAGAAACATCGATGAGAGAGAGACATCCATCAGCTGCCTCCTGCACGCCCCACACTGGGGATGTGCCTGCCACCAAGGTCCATGCCCTTGACCAGAATCGAACCTGGGACCCTTCAGTCCGCAGACCAACGCTCTATCCACTGAGCCACCCCGGTTTCGGCGGCCCCCGCTTCTTCCCTGATGAAACGCTCGTCTGGGCTCAGCCTCCCCCCGGCTGTCAGAATACGGGACACAGCCGGGCGTGGAGTCTGGGACCCGGGGGTCGCGCCCTCACCTGTGCAGCTTGTGCTCCAGCGCCTCCAGGTACCTCTCGGCCTGCTCTTTCACGCCGGCTTCTGCAAAACAGGCGCCCGCCGTGGATGCAGAGACGGCACCCAACCCAGAACGTCTCACCGAAGCCCAACGCCGGAGGAGCGCCGTCACGTCGTCACACCGCTACCGGCCACCGCCTCCCAGGCTGCCAAAAGGCGTGAACCAGGGGTGTGGCCGCCTGGAGTGATGTCTGGGGCCCGAGTCGGAGCCGGACGGAGCCGGCACGGGCCGCCCTGGCCCCGTCTCCAGGAGGCGGCTCACTGGGATCTGGCAGGACCCTGCCTGTGCCCGGGGCCTCTCCCCTTGCCCACCTGGCAGCCAGGAGCTTGGCTGCAGCATCTGGGGAGGACGGGATGGAGGAACGACCCCTCTTTCCGGGGAGGAGCCTCAGGGGGGGGGCAGCCAGGAATCGAGGACCCTTCACTAAGAAGCAGCGGGACTCGGAGTCCCTCAAGCTGTCGATCAGCTCCCACGAGAGATGGGCCCGGTGAAGGCGCCACGGAGCAGAGAGGCGCTTTCTGTCTTTTAAATGTGTTCTGTCCACTGAGCCACACCAGCCAGGGCCAGAGGCGCTTCATTGACAGAGAAAAGACGGGAGTGGATGTGGGGCCAGGACTTCCTGGCCCGGGGGTCACTTTGAGCGCCCAGGAGAGCAGGCGGCCGACAGGTCTCCCTGAAACGGTGGCTGTCCTGAGCGGCATTGCTGACACTTCTAGAATTCCTCTTCCGCTCTCCGGTAACGGGTGCCGATGGGTGGGTGTCCACACTAACGCTGGGGTGCGTGGCCAGCACGAGCCATGCTGCCCGCCGCTCAGCCCCGAGTCTCTGCCCAGGGGGCTCTCGGACCCAGTCCGCTCCTCCTCCCCCCGAGTTAGCCTCGTCTCTGCCCATCACCCGGAGCCGGAACAGATCGAACACACCGTGGCTAACTCGCCCGCTCCCCGGGGAACCGCGCTCAGCCTGCGGTCCTCTCTCTTCCTCTGAGGCTGGTGTGCGGTTTGTAGAGAGAAAAGAGAGGACAGGATACGGGGGGAGGGAGGGGGGTCCTGCAGAATGAATGGGTGGCAGGCTGACAGCCATCTAACACAGCGGTCCTCAACCTGTGGGTCGAGACCCCTTTGGGGATCCATCCTCCCCGTCATAGGGGTCACCTAAGACCATTGGAAAACACAGATATTTACATTACGATTCACAATAGTAGCAAAATGATAGTGATGAAGTAGCAAAGGAAATAATTTTATGGTTGGGGGTCACCACCACATGGGGAGCTGTCTTAAAGGGTCACGGCCTTAGGAAGGTTGAGAACCACTGATCTAACGTCTATCAGAGGCCCACCCCAGGGGCAGGGAGCGAGGGAGAAAAGCAGGTGTGGGGACCGTGTGCAAGGTCAATTCAAGGACAGACACTGACAGCCGTGGTCCTTCTGGACCCACCATGGAAAGAGCTGCGGTCCAGCTCGATGGGGTTAAAAACTGCCGGCGCGGCTCCGTGGTTGAGCGTTACCTAGGAACCGAGAGGGCACGGGTTGGTTGGTTCCCGGTCAGGGCACAGGCCCCAGTGTGGGGCGTGCAGGAGGCAGCCGATCCGTAATTCCCATCATTGACCTTTCTCTCTCTCTCCCCCTCTTCCTTCCTCTCTGAAGTCAATTTTAAAAAAAAAATTTTTTTTTTGAAATGGTTAAAATGAATTATGCTGAACTATGTTTGCACTTTTTAAAAAATATAAATTTTTATTTTTTTTTATAGAGAGGAAGGGAAAGGGATAGAGAGTTAGAAACATCGATGAGAGAGAAACATCCATCAGCTGCCTCCTGCATGCCCCCTACTGGGAATGTGCCCACCACCAAGGTACATGCCCTTGACCAGAATCGAACCCGGGACCTTAAAGTCCACAGGCTGACGCGCTATCCACTGAGCCACATGGGACCTGCGCACGTGGGCTCTGACGGGGAGACCGTGGGCAGGAGGACGGGGAGCAGTGGGCAGACCCGCCCCACGCGGTTTAAAAGCCCTATTCTAGGCCGAGCGCCGAAACTACGTCACAGACGCGCGGGTTCCCACCTGCCTGCGTGTGCCCGGTCGGCATCTGTCGGTCGCCCTCCCTGCCCACCGCGCACCTGCTCCCGCCTGCGCCTCCCGGGCCCCGAGCACGCAGCTCGCCACTCAGCACTTTCCGGGGCCGAGGAGACCGGGTGTGCAGGGCACGGGGAGCAGCTGCGAAGCGGCCGACGCGGCTGATTCCACGCGGTACAGCTCCCCCCACCGCGCCCGGCCCCTCCACTGAGCGCTCGCTCCCTCTGCCGCACCCCTGCTGCCCGCCAGCTGGGGTTTTTGGGGCGCTTCCTTGATTCCTGACAAGCGATCAAAAATGCCTTGAAATGCCTCTTTATCTGTCCTGCCAGGGGGCGTGCCTGCAGGAACACACACTCCCGTTCTGTGACTCTTTCGCCTTACTTCCCTCAAACACACGCAGGCACGCGCACATGCCAGACGTATGCACACATGCATGCGGGCCACGTGCGGGCATGTTGCACATTTGCGTGCATGTGTGTGAGCGCACATGCACACGACACAGGTGTGTGTGTGTGTGCATGTGCCTGCATGTATGTATAGAGGCCACATGCAGGCATATCACACATTTACATGCACGTATGCATGCACACACCACGCCCGTGTGCATGTGTGCACATGCCACTTGCATACAAACACGCCGCACACGTGCGCACATATCACACACCCACGCCCACAATTTGCTTCTCTTCCTGCCTTTTGATAGAACCGGCGTAGAATGGGGAACTTCATTTTTCAAATGAAATTGTATTTTTTCAACCAATTTGTATTTAAAAAAAAAAAAAGCCCAGGCCGGGTGGCTCAGCTGGTTGGAGTGAAGGGGTGCAGGTTCGAGCGAAGGGGTGTGATGGGGACAGGGGGTGGAAGCAGGCAGAAGAAGGTGGAAGCTCCCCACCGAGACCCACGGCCCACACAGTCCCTGGCCCCGCGTGGCTCCGGAGAGAATGCGCCAGCGCCGTGCGGGCTGCGGCATTTCCAGCCTCGGACTCGGAGACGTGATTTGGGGCAGGGCTGCTGTGAACGGGGGGCGCGCTGAAACGAGGCGCAGCAAAGGCAGGCGGTTCCCCTGCCCCATCCTCCTCCCCCCACTCACCCTGAGGAGCACAGACCCCCTAAAAATAGCCACCGCGTCGCCAGGAGAGTGAGCGAGGCGAGTCCCATTTCCACGCCTCTCGTTGTCAATTAGGCTCTGAACGTCCAGAAGCCGGAGCTGCGAGGAGGAGGAGGCGGCGGCCGGCGCGCTCCAGATCTCATTTGCAAAGCCTGGTCCGCGGGCAGAGCCGGGAACACATGTGCACGTGTCCCTGTGCTCGCACACCGATGGGCAGCCCCTCCCGGGGAAGGGTGGGGTGGGTGCTGACGCCCCTGCCAGGGGCCAGCTGGTGCGCCTGGTCCCCATGGACCAGCAGGGAGTGGCCTGAGGGAGGAGAGCTTCGCCCCGGCGAGGAGGAAGGAGGGGGCCAGCCCGCAGCCAGGAGCACGCGGACCGGCGGGGCCTGCCGGGGAGATGTCCAGGGAGGGACCGCCAAGCGCACACCTGAACCCCGGGCGGGGAGCAGGAAGGAGTGAGTGCAAAGGTCACGGGCAAAGGCTGAGAAGGGAGGGAAAAAAGGAGGGGGCTTGGGGACGGAACCCCAGGACCAAGTGCTTAGGCGGAGGGGCAGACTGGCAGGACCCCCGGAAGGCAGGGTCTGCAGACACCAAGGAAGGGCAGAGCGTGCCAAGGGTCAGCGTGTCTCCTGCTGCCAGGAGGGACAGACGGATGGACAGGCTGCGGGTCTTGGGATAGGAAGGGCTGTCAGCCCGGCCCACGCGGCTCAGGGGTTGAGCATCAACCTATAACCCAGGAGGTCAGGGTTCGATTCCCGGTCTGGGCACAGGCCCGGGTGGCAGACTCCATCCCCAGTGGGGGGCATGCAGGAGGCGGCCCATCCATGATGCTCTCTCATCACTGATGTTTCTCTCCCTCCCTCTCTCTCTCTCTCTCTCTCTCTTCCTCCCGTCTTCTCTGAAATCAATACACATATATATATAATAAATATAACAAACTGGTCATGTAAAAGTTAATTAATTAATTAAATTTAAAGACTTCCTCCTGCCAGTCTCCAGAGCAAACGGCTCACCCTCTGTTGTTTGTTTCTTCCACCTGCTGTTTAAGCCCCAAGGCCCTTCTGCTCCCTCACTCCCTGCGCTCTGGCTTCCCCCCTCCCCTGGGGGCCATCCTCAGAGGCCTCAGCTGCCTGTCTGCAGCCTCCCATGGTGCCGGCTGGGGAGGCTGAGGGCTCCCACATTTCAGGAGGCCACCTGCCTCCTCCTGCACAGCCTCTCCCCCTGCACGGCTGCCTTCTCCAGGAGCCAGGGGCAGCCTGGGCAGTGCGGGCCACAGGGCTCATTAGGCCTGGAAACAGGACCACACAGCAGCAGACACACAGACGGCAGCAGACGCACAGACGGCAGCACACAGACGGCAGCAGGACTGATTGAAGCCGAGTCGGAGTCTCAGGGTTAAAATCACGTCCTCCAGCTGCAGGATGGGGGTCGCCATGACGTGGGGACGGGATTTCCATATTTTGTCAGGAGGGGGGGAGGCGGAGCAGAGGAAGGGCGGAGAGAACACTGCCCATCCCCGAGGCGGGCTCTGGGGCGGGCCCACACGGGAGGGAGGGCAAGGCCTTCCATGCCCAGGATGCCTGTGCGGGATGCCACGGTCCTTAAGGCGACACCCCTGACCTCGCCTGCCTCCCCCGGGGCTCCGTGGGACCCCATCACCCCGACCTCTGCCTGCACTCACAGCCCCTCGTCCCGACCCTCCGAGCCTCCGACGACACGGTAGGTCCTTGGCCTGCCCGGGCCAGTGTGGCCCAGTGGGCTGGGCATCCTCCCAGGCACCCGGTGGTGGGATGAGGGGCACACGGCCAGGTTTCAGGCTCTATCCCTGGAGCGGGCCTGCAGGAGGCAGCTGACGTTTCTCTCCCGCATCTCTGTTTCTCTCTCTCCCTCTTCTTTCCACTCTCTAGACCAGTGGTTCTCAACCTTCCTAGGGCCTCGACCCTTGCATACAGTTCCTCATGTGGCGGTGACCCCCAACCATGAAATTTTGCTACTGTGATGCATCGTGATGTAAATATCTGCATTTTCTGATGGTCTTAGGCGACCCCTGTGAAAGGGTCGTTCGACCCCCAAAGGGGTCGCGACCCACAGGTTGAGAACTGCTGCTCTAGACAAATCAATAAACTGTTCCTTTAAAAAAAAATGTCAGCGTGCCGAGACAGAGACACTAAACCACAGGCCGGCAGGGACATGTGGACTGCACCCGCTGATTGCCTACGATCGGTTCCACAGAAACAGGACCGCACACGCATCACCTGAGGCCAAGGACCCGCCTGGAAGTTTTACTTCTCTTGCACATTCTTTTCTTTCCTTTTCTTATTTTAATATACTTTATTGATTTTTACAGAGAGGAAAGGAGAGGGATAGAGAGTTAGAAACATTGATGAGAGATAGAGAGAGACATGGATCAGCTGCCTCCTGCACACGCCCCACTGGGGATGTACTCGCCACCAAGGTCCATGCCCTTGACCAGAATCAAACCTAGGACCCTTCAGTCTGCAGGCCGACGCTCTATCCACTGAGCCAAACCAGTTTCAACTACACATACTTTTCTTGAAAAAAATATATTTCTATTGATTGCAGAGAGGAAGGGAGAAGAAAAGAGAGAGAAGCATCCAGGATGCAAGAGAATCACGGATCGGCTGCCTCCTGCACGCCCCACACAGGGTGACCGAGCCTGCACCCCAGGCACGTGCCCTGACCGGGAATCGAACCCTGACCCTCTGGTTCCTGGGTCCACATCAACCCCTGAGCCCCGCCGGCCGGGCTTGCACGTTCTTTTTGCACCACATTCCGTGCGAGAGGGAGACGGCAGTGGCTATTACACCTCCCCCCAAACATAGACGCCCTCACACGCGCGCTCTTGACTCATTCCAGAGGATTAGGGCTTCTCAGAAGAAGGCTCCTTGTCGAGTCTGGGCAGCGATGTGCGTGGTGAGGCTTTTTCGCCACAAAAAAAAAAATTAGGTGATTAGCTAAGGCTGAATGGAACCCAGAGCCTCAGAGCCCCATCCCAGGCAGTAGCTGGAGACCTGCCCTTAGACGGCTGTGAGGGCCCGCCTCTGCCCCCTCCTCCTCCTCCTCCTCCACCACCACCACCACTACTACCACCACCACCACCA
>PVJN01047896.1:0-15821 GCA_004026805.1 Lasiurus borealis
CCCGCCCTGAGATAATGCCGCACTCTCACGGGCCCAGCTTCCTGCTAGAGCGTCGGCCTTTTAGCCCAGGGTAGAAGGCTCAGCATTCACCTCTTTGGTGAGAGACCCCCAGGCCCACCCAGGAAGTTCGTCTGTCTTTCATATTTTTGCGTTTTGCTTTATTACTGGCATTTAGCTGGAGACTTGGTGGGGACTCTTGACATTTCTCCCCCAAGCTCTCCCCGCACCTGGCAGCCGCGGGGAGGTTTGCGGAGTGCTGAGCGTGGCGCAGGCGTCATTCAGCTGTGGTGTGTGTGTGGGTGGGTGCAGCAAAGGCTCCGGAGGAGAGGCCTGGCATTTCTGATCCATTTCCGCAGCTTTTAACAAAGGTCTCGGGCTGTCTCCGAAAAGCCCACCGCCTGCAGCTCTTTTCTTTCCACCTGAGGCGGGTCACGGTGGCGGCGAGGGTTAGCCGCCAGCATGGCGCTGTGCAAAGGGGAAGGGCGGTCTTTAGTTGTACGTGTGTGTGCCTCTTGGAGTCGGGGCAGGCAGTGGCAGCGCTTGGGTTTTCTGTGCCGCCACTGCCACCCACAGCTCACTGGCCAGGGAGACCAGCTGCAGCCACAGCCTCGGTGCCCCACCCACGAAGGGCACCAAGCGCTGCATTCTGGGAAAAAGTCTCCGAGATTGGTCCTCAGCAAAAATAAACAACAAAAACTGGTTGTGTAAATGTGGAGGCAGGGAGGAGCAGGTGGTTCGCATGTCATCACTACCCGTGGAGCAGGCACTAGGCTCCTGTTTGAAACCTCAAGCATGGCCGCCCCCGGGAAGTCATGTTTTGGAAAGAAAGACTGAGCCAGAACAAGCTGAATACTGCAGAGCAGGGGGACTCTCTGAGCTATGTATGACTCAGGGTCTCCGTGACTCAGGTCCCAACAGCCTCATGGTCCCGACAGGCATTCAGAACCGTGATGCCCTCTGTGATCCAACCGTGACTCAGACGTGACTGGTTGGCCCCGGATGAATCAAACCCAGTCCGTGCTCAGCTGCTGTCCCCTTCGTGTCCAACCATGACTCAGACATGACTGGATGACCCCAGAAGAATCAAACCCAGTCCGTACCCACTAGCTCTCCCCTCCATGTCCAACCGTGACTCAGACGTGACTGATGAATCAAACCCAGTCTGTACTCACTAGCTCTCCCCTATGTGTCCAACCATGACTCAGTCATGACTGGATGGCCCGGATGAATCAAACCCAGTCCGTACCCAATAGCTGTCCCCTCCATGTCCTATCGTGACTCAGACGTGACTAGACGGCCCCGGATGAATCAAACCCAGTCCATCCTCACCTCCTGTCCCCTGGGCTTCGGCTTTGCTGGTGGTGGGCTGTGGGGTCTAAAGGAAGACATCCTGCCAGGCCCTTGCCTAATGGCGACTCGCAGCCGTGGGTCCCAGGCTCACCAGACCGGCAATCGTGTACTCAACTGGGCAGAGTCCATGGGGAAGGACAAAGCTCACCCACCATCCACAGACTGTGGTCAGTGAGTCAGGAATGAATCCCACAGTTTCCGGCCCACCCACACTCAGCCCTGTGCGGGGAGACCTGTGAGCATGGCCTGTGGGAAAACCTGTGGGGGCCGGGAGTGGGGGAGACGGTGTGAGGAGCCCTATGTGCAGAGGGTCCTATGAGGGGGGAGGGCTGTGAGAGTGACTGAGGGAGAGGAAAGGGGCCTGTGTGTGGAGACTTGAGGAGAGGGGACCCTAGGGACCTGCAGAGGTCTTGGAGGGGGTTCTGTGTTCAAGACCCAAGCATGTTTGCGTTCACAGAAGCATGAGTCTGTTTAGAGGAGGAGCCGTTTGCCAAGGGGAAGCGGGTTGGGGAATGACCTTCATGGATTGAATGCCATCCGTGGTGATGCCTTCGATGCCTGCTCAGGGTCAGCTGTGAGCCCAGCAACGTGGCTTCTGTGGTGAAACAGCCGTCTCCAGGACGACTCACAACGCCTGGAGGACCCTCAGCAGAAGCCGCCCTCATCCCATCTGGGCCTCGGAGCAGAGGTAGGGCTCCTCCTTCCTCTCCCGGTGATGGCGAGGGTTTCCCTGCTTCCCCCGGGTCCCCAGAGATTGTCTCGCCAGTCATAGTCATCGGTGAATGTAGTTAGGATTCTGGGCGAACGGTGAGAGGTTCTTTTTGTTCTCTTCTTTTAGATCAATATTGTTATTTTTAAGTTACTTCAAATCCTCTTTTAGACAAGATGAAGAGAAAATAACACACTGTGAGCATCATTGCTCTATACGGCCCAGGTCAGCGAGCAGGACAGGGACGGGAAACTCGAGTCTACTGAGCACTGAGCATGCGTCCAGCCATCTGTATCGTATGTGCTTTCCATGCATCACCTCAACTGTGTCTCCCATTACCTCGGGATGTGGAGGCAGCTGATCAATGATTCTCTTCCTCATCATTGATGTTTCTATCTCTCCATCTCCCTTCCTCCCTAAAATCAATGAAAAAATATACAATAATACCAGTAATTAGCTGACAAAAAGCCAGGATGGACATATTCCTGGAAACTCAGGGACTCTGAGAACCTTGAACACTCAGGGCCAAGTTAACAGGCCTTCAGTATGACCTCTGAGTGGCCGGGTTTTGTTCTTTTTTTTTTTTTCAGCTTGTTTGACCGTTTCCGTGATGATGGCCATGGTTGTGTTGGTTTATTTTCATCCCAGATGAGTTTCAGGAAGTTCTTTCACACGTTGACCTTGATATTGGTTAAGAGGGAACAGGAGCTACCTCGTGTGGAAACACTGACACCAACGTGCTGTGTACACACAAGCGCCTCGGGTGTGGGCGGATGTCATCTAGAGAGCACCTGGCATCCCTCACTCGTAAGAGAAAATCACCCGCTAAAGTACACTCCCGGCCTCAGGCCCAGGGTTCCATCGTTTATTAACATGAATGCAAACAGGGCTAATATCTGCCGTACATCCCACTGAGAACTTGGGCTTCTGCATCTGTCTTCCTCTCTGTGCTCGTTTTTGCAGGAGTCTGTGATTTTCAAAAGGAAGCTGACGTTTCCGTTCTGAATCATCCTATGAAAGGGACAGGCAGGGAAATTTGACAAAATGGGTGCTCGCATAAACTTCACGCCCTGTTATTTAAAGTTAACTTCCGAAAGTGGAGAGAGCTCGGAAGCGAAAAGCCGAGGGCACATAGATTAGAAACGTGATGCACCAGCTACCCCAGCTCAGCGGTGCCCACTGGCAAGCCCAGGGCATGTGAGTGAGCTAACAGCACTTGGATACTGAGGGGAAACAAACTTGGTTTACAGAGTCCAGCTCTCTGTCCTAAGTGACCTAAAAGAACAAGATGTTGGGGTGAACCAAGGAAGGTTGCCTAGTTCCAGAGACATGAGTCACCCAAGTTTATGAGAGAAGAGGTCCCCTGCAGAAAGAGCCCAAGAATTCAATCCAAAATCCAGGTGAGGGACACTCGGCCAACAGAGACGCTGAGGTCCTGGCAACAGGGTTAATATTTGGACTCTCAAACCACTTCCACTCTCCTCAAATATATTACATAATGGGGGTACCCATGTCCACTCTCCCCAAATATATTATGTAATGGGGGTGCCCATGTTGGAGGGGGACCCAAATCTATGAGAACAGCACTCAGCAACTGCATTGTGGACTCAGACGATCTGACGTGAACGCTGGAAACAGGAGACCACACTTCGGGCTGGCTAAACAAGGCAGCCCAGAATCTTCCATAATTCCGTCTCTACCAGGCACCCAGGCAGGAACGGGTAAGGAGCAGGGGAAATGGGTCTCTCCAGTCCCATCTCAGTTCCACAGGGAGGATCCTTCCCCAGACAAGGCAGATGGCAGACCAGACAGCTCTGATGAGCTAATTAGTTTCAGCACCTCATTATCACCTCACCATGGAAGCTAAACCCAGAGCCCCAAATGCAGGGTGTTGAAAGGGCTCCTTTGAAGGCAGTGGAATGCAGTCTTTAAGATAAAGGCCTTCATCGGAAATGGGCTGTATCTGCTCTGGAGATATTGGGGGGGGGGGTGAATGTAGATTTAGGAGAAAACTGTTAATAACACAGCAGGTCTCTGACATTGAAATGTTGTCAAAAATGTGAAGCACATTCCTGACAACACTCAGAGAAGACGCGAGTGTTGTAGTAAAAAGAAACTAGGAGCCAGGAGACCTGAATTCAAGTTTCATCACCACTGACTGACTCCCTATCTCAGCAGTTCTCAGTCTTCCTAATGCCAGGACCCTCTAATACAGTTCCTCAGGTGGTGGTGACCCCCCCTCCCCCATAAAACTATTTTCATGGCTATTTCATCACTGTCATTTTGCTACTGTTAATGAATCGTAATGTAGACATCTGTGTTTTCCGATGGTCTTAGGCGACCCTGCTAGCGGGGTCAGGGCACATGCCCCGGTTGCAGGCTCAATCCCCAGTAGGGGGCGTGCAGGAGGCAGCCAATCAATGACTCTCTCATCATCAATGTTTCTATCCCTCTCTCCTTCTCCCTTCCGCTCTGAAATCAATGAAAACAAATATATATGTATATAAAAAAGCACTTTCATGTTGCTTCGGCAGGACCACCTGTCACCAGCCACAGCGTTCCACAAGCCCTGTGCCCAGTGCCTTGGCTGAGCTGCAAATGTGGAGCCGGATCCGCCGATAATCGGGGTCAGGGGGTTAAATGACGTTCAAGCGTATTCCCGCTCCCTCAGCTGGGGTGGCGTGCTCACTGCGAGTGGGGGAAGCTGTGGGGAGAGCGCTGTGTTTCTCCTTTCAACATCTGGCTCCCACGCCAGTCTTGAAAATGTGTGCCCAGGGGCATGAGCCAAAGCGATTTGCACGTGGTTAAGCGCACCGAGAAGGCAATGTTCCCAGCTGGAGTCTGGGTTCTGTGGAGTGTTTTTCTGGCATGACACAGAAGCTATTAACACCTCCAAACAGCAGACATCTCTCCACTTCCTGCCGACAAACTGCCCCCATTGGTAGCCGCTGGTCACATGTGCCTGCTTACATGTAAATTAATGTGAGATTAATAGGAGATGGAATTTGAAACTCAGGTCCTCGCCCGGCCGGTGTGGCTCAGTGGTTGAGCATCAACCTTTGAACCAGGAGGTTATGGTCAGGGCACAGGCCGGGGCTGTGGGCTCCATCCCCAGTGTGGGCTGTGCAGGAGGCAGCCAATCAATGATTTTCTCTCTCTCTCATCATTGATGTTTCTCTCTCTCCCTCTCCCTGCCTCTCTGAAATCAATAAAAACGTATTTTTTTTTAAACATATGAAAACAAAACTCAGTTTCTCAGGTGCACTAGCACATTTCAAGTGTCAACACCCATATGGACTAGTGGGTAACACATGGGCCAAGGCAGGTCCCGACCATTTCCATCACCACAGCACCTTCTGTTGGACAGAACTGTCTACACCAACCATCCTTGATCCACACCGACTATACCTGATCCATATCGACCTTCCTGATTCATACTGACCATCCCTGATCCTCACCGACCATCCCTGACCCACACCAACCTTCCCTGATACACACCACCATCCCTCATCCACACCGACCAACCTTCATCCACACCAACCATCCCTGATACACACCACCATCCCTCATCCACACCAATCAGTCTGACACCGTGAGTACACGATCAACATGGAACATTCTTTGCGCATTACCAGTCCTGTAGGTCAGCAGGGGGGTACCACAACTCACCAACTTCTTTCATTTGTCTTTGAAAGAACACTGGGCTCTCTCACCAACTCAAAAAGCTCTACAAGCAGCTAGAATTGGGTGATGTTGGGTCAGAGTTAGACAAGTCACAGAAAACATGCCTTGGGAACCACATGCACCTTTTTCACTGTTCCACCAAGGGTTAAGCTTACATACATGTGTGTCCTTTGCAGACACACGGGTTGGTCTGTACAGTGTGTGGAGATACAGCTTCAGAGAAGAACACTCCTAAACAAGCCCAGCGCACCCCCTGCCTTCCTAGGGTTCATTCTTGCTCCCCTACCTCAGCTTCTTACTGAATCTGTTTCTGTGTGATCGGATGCGAAGGCTGGCTTCGTGGGCCTTGCAGCCTTCTCACTGTAAAGATTTATGTGTCTTGCTCTGGACCCCTCTTTCCCGAGAAAGAGCAATTCATAAAGAAGAGAAATAATCTGATCACTCTCTCTCTAGGACCTCCAAGACTTTATCTGCTTTGTCTTCTTTCTTTGAAAGGTCCCGCCCGCTCCTCTATGGGGAGTGCTCTGTGTGGAGCGCGCTTTAGCAGCCGAGGCTATGCGCAGAAATCGCTCCCCGCGCCTGCCACCCCACCCCCTTTTCTAAAATGCGGAACCCCAGAGCACTGTCTACGTCAGAAACGATGCTGACAATTGGGATGGGCACACACCCTGGCGGGAAAAACGTTAAGTGTCTGTGAGGTGTGTCTCCTGTCCACTCCCTTCGTCCAGGTGTGATGCTCTGGTTTTCCCCGGGGGCCCAGGCCTCCTCCCCTAGGGGCGCCACTCAGAAATCGCCTTCACCTGGCATAGGACGTGGATCAGAACCTGTTAGAGGCATGACCTCATTCTAGCCCCTCACCTTGACCCCCAAAGGACTCAGACCAAATCTGCCCACAAGCTGTGTGCAGGAGGGAGGGATGAGGTGGGAACAGAGAACCCGAGGCCGGGCTTGCTGCGCCCTCAGACTCTCCACTGCGGGAACCTTTGCAACCTGGTGCCTCGAACCAGGGCAGCCTCTGGAGAGCCTGCTTCCTATGGCTGCCGTCACGCCGTGTGGGGCTCCAGCTGTCGGAAGCTCTTACAAAACACCTAACTTCACCCAGACGCATGGCTCCGTGCTTGAGCATTGACCTATGAACCAGGAGCTCATGGTTCAATTCCCAGTCAGGGCACCTGCTGGGTTGTGGGCGTCATCCCCAGTGTGGGGCATGCAGGAGGCAGCTGATCAATGAATCTCTCTCATCTCCCTTCCTCTGTGAAATCAATATATATAGAGTGTGTGTGTGTGTATACATATATATACACACATATATATACATACACATACCGTATTTTCCGGTGTATAAGACAACCGGGCATATAAGACGACCCTTAACTTTTCCAGTTAAAATATAGAGTTTGGGATATACTCGCCCTATAAGATGACACCTGGCATATAAGACAACTCTTGACTTTTGAGAAGATTTTCCTGGGTTAAAAAAGTCATCTTATATGCCAGAAAATACAGAGTGTGTGTGTGTGTGTGTGTGTGTGTGTGTGTGTGTGTGTGTGTGTGTGTGTATTTAAAGCATCTTAACTTCATAACAATGGCAAGAAAATTACCTGTGCACACGGGCGAGGATGTTAGCGGAGGAAAACTTCCCTGGAGCCGGGCATTTGCCTCGGCGCACAGAACCGACCGTGGGATTCTGCAGTAATTAATAGGCACCTTGTTAAGTGAATTACATGAGATTAAAATACCAGCGCAGGGACAGAGCGAGATGAATGTCCCCGTCTGTGCCGGTTGGAGCTCTTCTGGGGAAGCGCGTTATAAAGTCCTTTAATTTAAGAAATCACATTGCCAGGGCCTAATATTGTCAGCAAGACAAATGCCCCGGCGCGGCGAGAAATACAGATTTAGAGGTTGTACTCCAGGGCCTCGCAGGGTGGCTGTGCGTCACTGTCAGGCCGAGTGGCTGGCCGGGGCTGCATTCCTGGCTCCATGGCCCGTGTTGACAGCAGAGTGGCCTTGCCCACCTTTAATCCGATGCCCGACGACCGGCCTCCTCCTCATTCTCTCTCAGGTCCCCGAGCCATCCTGGTACAGGTTAGGGTGATTTAGGGGCAGCGAGGCCACCCGATCTGGAGTCCATTGAGGAGTTAGTTTCAGCCCTGGCCAGCTGGGCTCAGTGGATAGAGCGTGAGCCCATGAACTAAGGGGTCCTGGTTGGATTCTGATCAAGACCATGGACCTTGGTTGCAGGTTCCCGGGCACTGGTCAGGGTGTGTGCAGAAGGCAACTAATCAATGTGTCTCTCTCACATCAATATTTCTCTCTGTGTGTGTCTCTCCCCATCTCTTCCACTCTCTCTAAAAAATCAATGGAAAAATATCCTTGGGTGAAGATCAACAACAAAAAAAAGAAAAGAAAAGGTAGATTCTGACTCATAGATCCCAAGAGAAGAGGGCACAGCATGCCATGGGGACTCCAGGGGATCACCAGGACCAGCAGGAGACAAAGGGAGAGGAATGGGGTGGGAGAGAGGGGGAAGCCAAGAGATTTACTGGGGAGGAAGGAAGCAGGAAGGAATCACTTCAGTGGGTGAGGTTCCTGGGGTTTCCCCTAGTTGTGTGTCCCTGACCCTGGCATGACTGGGTGATGGGGGGACAGTGGCCTGTGGGAATCCCTAGAGGAGTTGGGGGGATGCTCTGCAGTGGTTGATTCGCATCCTATTCTAGAGGCTCAGTGCGTGAAATTCGTGCACAGGCAGGGTCCCTACGCCTCACCAGCCATCACAGCCAATCAGGTGCCCTGACTCCCCACCTTTCCATCTCCTCCTTTCCTTGTTCCCTCAGTGCCAGCTACCACTGGTTGCCCACCCTCTTCCATGCCACCTCCTGGTGGACAGCGCACATCACAGCAAGCAATCAAACTCCTGGGGGTTAATTTGCATATTAGCCATAGATTATTATGATCTCTGAATGCATAGTATTCTGGCCACTTGTGTATATGTACACGTACATGTGTATGTGTATGTGTGTATACTCACATGTACATATGATGGTGTGTGTATATGTATATATACATGTGTATGCATATGGGTATGAGTATGAGTATATGTATATGTATATGTATATGTATATGTATATGTACACTGAGTGGCCAGATTATTATGACCTCTGAATGTTTAATAATCTGGCCATTCATGTATATGCATATGTGTGTGTGTGTGTAAATGCATGTTACATGCATATGTATATGTACATGTGTGTGTACATAGGATGTTGTTCTATGTCTCAGGAAAGCCAGGCCCTGGGGAATGCAGGGCCTGGCTGTGCCAGAGGAGCCAGTGGCTGGCAAAGCCCGGATGTGACAGCAGACGTTCACCGGGTGATGGATGTGTTCTTCCTACATGAAGAGCGATGGCCAAGCCAGGCAGGCTGCTTGCCAATACCTGGCTGGCCTGGCTGTCGCTCGATGGGAGGAAACAGGAGCTGAGGCTGGGCCTACAGGGTCCTCTTCCTGGCTTTGCTAAAAAATAAAGACTCTGCCCTAACTGGTTTGGCTCAGTGGATAGAGCGTCGGCTTGTGGACTGAAAGGTCCCAGGTTCAATTCCAGTCAAAGGCATGTACCTTGGTTGCGGGCACATCCCCAGTAGGAGGTGTCCAAGAGGCAGCTGATCGATGTTTCGAACTCTCTATCCCTCTCCTTTCCTCTCTGTAAAAAAATCAATAAATTATATATTGTTTTAAAAATGAAGACTGCCTACTGGCACTATGTGGAGTCTGGTCTAAATCTGCTCACAGTCCTCTCGGATGAGCGGAAAAGCCTTCTGAAGCGTAGGGCTTGGGGCATACTGATGCCAGCTGCTGCTTGTTTGAAAGACGTTAGGAAAATGTGAAGCCTAGCCTGAGCCGAGACCGGCCGTTCCTCTGGAAGAGTTGCTGCAAACAGCTTGGGTGTGGGGTCTCTGGAAATCACCAGGGAGGAGTGAGCAGTGGGCGTCACTCTGATGGAGACTCAGATATGGCTGCCAGTCATATCTCTGCGATGGGGGAGGACCCGGCACAGAAACAAGGACCCCTGTGAGCTCCCCCATCTGAGAGAAAGTTCCTGCCCGGATGCAGGGCAACCCAGTTCTTCCCTGGATATCTCTGGATCACCCATGCTGCCGTCCCATGCTGGAACTCACAGGGAGTGAGTCCATGCCCGTTCGTGCACTGACCCTTTAAGAGGAACTGCCTGGGTCTCCAGCAGCCTCCGTGTCACTCAGTCACCATCCCTGCTGGATTCTAGAGCCCAAAGTGATAGGGACTGCTCTTCCCCACTCTGGAACCCTGGTCTCGGGGTGTGGTGTGGGGCTGGGACCCCTTGTTTCTCACGGGAGGCCTCCACAGCTTCCATGCCCCTCCCAATGAAAAGCATGCCACATGTGGGTGCTGGGCCAACCCATTCAGTTCCTCCGCCCCTCCTACCCATCTCCGTGAACTTTCTTCTTTACGTCTTTCATTGTAACACTTCCACTTCATGCAGATTTCATGCAGTTCCGGATGGTGGTTCCATATTTTTGTTGTAATTTTGATCTGGTTGTGGGAGGCAGTGAGTATAGGCGTTTCCCTATGCTGCCATCTGGGTTTGGGGCTCGTGACCTTATTTTAACTTGATTGCCTAGTATTCAACTGTCCATTTAATAAATGTTGTTGAGCCAAATGATACACTAGAATATAGCAGGATGCAACATACAAGGTGTACCAAATAGTAATGAGAATTATTTTTCAATAGATGGAGTTACACATATGTTGATATATATGTGATTTGATATGTATGCTATTTTATTGTATTGACAACAAGCTTCCAAACTTCATAGGTCAAATTTGCTGAAGGTGTTAACATCTAGATATTTTTACGCTTAAAAATGTCAAATCTCATGCAAAAAGAAGAAAGACCATTTGCGGGAAGTTTTAAAGGAAGGAAAATGGGTGCCATATCAACTGAACAAAAGACAAATGGAAAACCAAAAGGTCATCAGTGAAATGTTGCTTCAATGGCATGAAAGAAAGTCTTTTTTTGCATCAAATTGTGACTGGTGATGAAAAGTGGATTTATTTTGAGAATCCCAAATGCACAAACTCATGGGTGGATCCAGGTCAACCATCAACATCGACTGCAAGGCCAAATCACTTTGGAAAGAAGATAATGCTCTGCATTTGGTGGGATCAGGAAGGTGTGGTGTATTATGAAGACTGCCTGCTGGCACCATGGGGGAGTCTGGTCTGAATCTGCTCACAGTCCTCTTGGATGAGTGGAAACCAGGTGAAACCATTAATACTGCTCGCTACCAACAACAAATAACCAATTTGAACCATGCTTTGATTGTAAAATGACCAGAATGTGCCAGAAGGCACAGCAAAGTAATTTTGCTTCATGATGACGCATCATCACACACTTCAACACCAGTTAAAGACACCTTAAAAGATCTTGCCGGGGAAGTGTGAACCCACCCGCCATATTCACCAGACCTTGCTCCTTCAGATGACCACTTGTTCCGATCGATGGCACACGCACTTTCTGAGCAGCACTTCAAAACGCACAAAGAAGTGGAAAATTGGGTCCCTGAATGGTTTGCCTCAAAACAAGAAAAGTTCTCTTGGGACGATATCCACCAGTTACCTGACAGATGGGAGAATGTGTAGCTAGCAATGGACATTACTTTGAATAAAGCACTGTTGATGTTTCTCTTGAAATTATTGTGTTTTCATTGATTACAAAATCCCCATTAGTAACCCGTAAAGACTCGGGAAGCTTCATCGTGTGGGGACAACGGTTATGGAGAACGAAGAACAGCCCAGAAAGGAGCCTGGAAGTTGGAGGCAGAGGGAGGCCCAGCCACTCACCACGGTTCAGAGCCTGCAAGCCGCTCACAGTCAACACGCCACCAGGCGCCAAGGACTCGGTGGTGGAACAAAGGCCCTGCTTGTCATCCGGGCAATGAGATACCTGTTGGGAGGACAGACAACCAGACAACTACACAAGCACCTAAAACAATGTACTCATCAAATTAAGCTTAATTTTCCTATCAGAAACCAGGGTTATGGGTCATCCTATTACATGAGAAAGTGCCCAGCCCAGAGCCGAGCCTCAAAACAATGCTTGTTGCTTTACTCCACCAAACAGCTTCCCTGTGTGGGCAGAGCGGACTGGGACACAGTCAGGGAATTGTAATGAGTCCAAGGGCACAGGAGGCTCACAGGAAGTCTCGGTGCATCCCATAACCTTGAGTTTAGTACAAGTCCTTGTCCCCACTTCCATGGGCTCCTGTTTGTCCAGCCCAGACCAATTTTTCTCTCTTGAATTCATTGCGGAGGAGAGCTCATGGAGAGGTTTACTGATCAGAGGAACTGTTTCTTTCCTTAATCCATCTCATCACGCTCCCTGCACCCAGCACGGGCCTCGCATGTGAATTTGATAGCTCCCCTTAATGCAAATAGGACTCATCACGGCCTAAGCATCCCTGGGAGGGCCGGGCGGGCTGTCTCCATCTGAACGCATAACAGCAGCTGCTCCCGGGCCCCTCCCTGGTTGACAACACTTCCTCCCGTCAGAGATGAGCTCGTCCGCGCTGTGCAACGTGAGTGAACACCTTTCGGGGCGTCTCAAGTGCCCGGATGAAGCTCACTCCCTTTTTCTCAGCTTACGACACATCTGGCAAGAGGTTCCCCATGAGATGAGGGAGGTACGGAGGACGGAGCACCCTGGATAAAACATTTAACATGCCAATCTAATTGCTACTCAAGCCAGAATGAAGGAGAACCATGAAAGAGAAGATACGTAATATATGAGGAGGGGGTGGGGGTGGGGTCCCTGTCCAAAGTGAGGACTAGGAAGATGCCTCTGGAGGAGGGAGAGGGAGACTAGAGCAAAGAGAGCAAATGTGAATGTGAATCCTCTGCTCAATTTCACCAGCTGAGAAACCCCAACAGAGTCATTCAGCGTATCTTTACCTCCGCTCTCCTGCAAAACAGGGACACAAATCCTGACCTCAGAGCGTGGGAAGACTGCGTGAGTGCTTTACGCACGTGGAGCCAGGTCACGCACCAAGAACCAGATACACAGGGCTGACATTTCTCTGAGACAATATGAAAAAGCCTATTGCTAATACAGTCACAACCTAAGTGTAACGGACAATTTTTATAACAGAACTTAATACAATCGACCGAGGAAAAGCAGGCAAGAGCTCATATTGAAGGAAGGGAAATGATGGACACAGAGCGCTCCTGCAGACACGGGGGACGGCCTGGGTGGTTGCTTGGCCATCAAGGGAGAAGGGGTCACCTCTGTCCTAAATATCTGATGACCAAGCGCAGACACTGAACACCCCAAGCACCACCTCCGGTCTGTGCCACCCCCAGCAATGCCTGGTGACACAGATGATACCTGAAAGGCCCCTGCTTAGAGCTGGGCTGCCCTAAAATGGCTAATTGGTCTGGAGGTCAGGACTGGGGCATCGAACCCCTTTAACCAACCTCCAGTCATATGTTTGTATTTTTTAAAATTTTTTTATTGATTTTTTTACAGAGAGAAATGGAGGAAGAGAGAAAGAGAAACATCAATGTCACAGTGAGACATGGATCGGCTGCCTCTTGCATGCCCTCTACCAGGGATTGAGCCCGCAACCCAGGCCTGTGCCATGACCAGGAATCGAACTGGCAAGCTTTCAGTGCCTGGCATGATGCCCAACCAACTGAACCCCACCAGCCAGAGCCAACCTGCATTATACTTTTTCAAAAAATTTGGATTAAATGCCCACGGAGTGCCAAGCGCTGAGCTCAGCATTCAGATGTGTCTTAAGAGGTTGGTGATCCAGCGGATGATACAGAAAATAGTATTTGATAGGGTGAAGGGGTTAGGAAAAGTCTCACGAGGAAGATGACATTCCTTCCAAGTTGAATGTTTGGGTCCCCTCAAGATTCACACATTAACGCCCTAACCCAAGGTGGGATGGTATTTGGAGGTGGGGCATTGGGAGGTGATGAGCACTCCTTGAAGGGGGTCCTCAGGATGGGATTAGCGCTGTTATAACAAGAGGAGGAGCTCACTCTTCCCGTCTCCTCCTCCTGTGAACAGCCACTGTTTTCAGGCCACCCAACCTGCTGGGACCCGGATTGGACTTCCCGCCTCCAGGACGATAAAAAATGCACGTCTGTGTGGACGCCATCTTGTCCGTGGTCTTTGGTTCCAACAGCGTCACGGTCTCAGAGGACAGCATCTCTGAGGTCCTGGGAATAGGCTTTTTGTGAGGTGACCTTCCTGCCACCTCTACCTGGCCAGGTCCATTGTCCTTTCTGGCCCAGTGTGAATGCTCCCTTAGTCCTGGGGGAGCCCACACAGGTGACCAGGAGCAGAGCCTGATGAGGTGGAGGGGGGTGAGGGCCATGAATCCAAGGGACTTTCATGCCCTTTTAAGGAACTTACTCCTTCAGCAGATGGGAGAGAGGAAGGGTCTCTGTATCGAGATTGAATGCAGATCCAACCAGTGGAGCTGGGGTGTGGGAAGAGGCAGAGCCATGGCCCACTGACCAGAGGACCCAGATGCTTCCCACAAAGGGCTGGAAGGCCCAGTGATGGATCCGGAATGTGGGGGGCGGGGGGGAAGAGGGAGCACCCCAGGCCCAGCCTCAGTGTCTGGCTGTGTTTTGCTGGCCCCACAGGTAGAGGAGGTTAAAATGTCAGGTTCTGACTCACGGGAAGGGGACACATTAAAAAATACCCTTCAATGTGGTCAATGAGAAAACGAAGAATCAAAACAAACTTCATTTTTCGTGTCTCCTTTTATCCTCAATGAATTATCGGGCTGTTCCTCATTCCTTACAGAATGACTCACCCAACTCCCACTTCGGTCAACTGGACCTTGGTAAGGACGTTTCAAAAGTGGGTCCTCATCTTGGTACTAGGCAGTAGCTTTTTGTTTGCTTGTTTGTTTGTTTGTTTGCTTGCTTGCTTGTTTTAATTTAGAGCTGGGCATCATTAGCAGTCATAGAGGGTTCGCCCTGAGCCTTCCGAAGCCCGCCCGCCGGCTGTCTTCATACCTCCATCGAAATGAGACGGAGGCTTAGACTATGAAGCTTAGATTGCTGTCCTTTCTAAGTGGCACAGTCTCCTTAGAATATGGTCCCCTTCTATGTGACTCCCTCTTGATCCCTGTTCTCGTCCCTGCTCTGCACTCTGCTCCCCTGAGACCGGCTCCTCCTGCTTTCTCCCTCTTAGTGCCAGCCCCATACATCCTCCTCCATCCCTCTACTTTCAGTCTTCACGAACCTATAGATTTGAAGTAGTTTTTTTGTATACAACGTATATTCTGGTCTTTTTTTAACCCTCCCTGACAAATCTCTGTTTTTTAACTGGTACCTTTAGACCATTGATGTTCAAGTGATTCCCAGTAGAGCTGGGTTAATATCTACTCTGCGTGTGACTGTTTCCATTGGTTGCCCTTGTTATTCGTTTCTATGTTTGTCTTACGCTCTTTTTCTGATGATTTTATTCAGTGGAGCATTTCATATAATTCCATTTTCTCTTCTTTCTTGGCATATCCATTATATATATTTTTCTTTTTTTGTAGTAGTTTCCCTAAAGTTGGAAATGCATGTTTACAACTAATCCAAATACACTTTCAAAAACCAGCATACCGCTTTATTCGTAGAGTAAGCATGTTAGAATAACAAAAAAAATTCCCAATGATTGCTATTAATATTTTGAACACACTGTTACCTCATAGATCAATTAATAGAGAAAGGACAGTGTTTGCCTTCACTTACTCATTCTCTGATGATTTTTCTTTCCTTCACATAGACCCACGTTGCCGACCTTTGTCATTCTCTTCCTCTGAAAAATGCCTTTTAACGTTTCTTTAAGTGAGGTCTACTGGCATTGTCTGAGAAAAATCTTTATTTCTCCTTAACTTTTGAAAGACAATTTCACGGGATACAGAATTCTAGGTTGGTGGGTTGTTGTTGTTTTTTTTAATCTAAACACTTCAATGTCTCACTCCACTATCTTCTTGCTTGCGTAGTTTCTGAGGATATGTCAGACATGATTCATTCC